>CM041544.1:652500-812500 GCA_023238725.1 Scortum barcoo
CCCTCACACCATTACTGACCCACTGCCAAACCGGTCATGCTGGATGGATGTTGCAGGCAGCAGAACGTTCTCCACGGCGTCTCCAGACTCTGTCACGTCTGTCACATGTGCTCAGTGTGAACCTGCTTTCATCTGTGAAGAGCACAGGGCGCCAGTGGCGAATTTGCCAATCTTGGTGTTCTCTGGCAAATGCCAAACGTCCTGCACGGTGTTGGGCTGTAAGCACAACCCCCACCTGTGGACGTCGGGCCCTCATACCACCCTCATGGAGTCTGTTTCTGACCGTTTGAGCAGACACATGCACATTTGTGGCCTGCTGGAGGTCATTTTGCAGGGCTCTGGCAGTGCTCCTCCTGTTCCTCCTTGCACAAAGGCGGAGGTAGCGGTCCTGCTGCTGGGTTGTTGCCCTCCTACGGCCTCCTCCACGTCTCCTGATGTACTGGCCTGTCTCCTGGTAGCGCCTCCATGCTCTGGACACTACGCTGACAGACACAGCAAACCTTCTTGCCACAGCTTCGCATTGATGTGCCATCCTGGATGAGCTGCACTACCTGAGCCACTTGTGTGGGTTGTAGACTCCGTCTCATGCTACCACTAGAGTGAAAGCACCGCCAGCATTCAAAAGTGACCAAAACATCAGCCAGAAAGCATAGGAACTGAGAAGTGGTCTGTGGTCACCACCTGCAGAACCACTCCTTTATTGGGGGTGTCTTGCTAATTGCCTATAATTTCCACCTGTTGTCTATTCCATTTGCACAACAGCATGTGAAATTGATTGTCAATCAGTGTTGCTTCCTAAGTGGACAGTTTGATTTCACAGAAGTGTGATTGACTTGGAGTTACATTGTGTTGTTTAAGTGTTCCCTTTATTTTTTTGAGCAGTAGTGTATATATACACACATACACACACACACACACACACACACACACACAGCCCTATAAGGCACTGTGTGCCTTTCAGCTGTATATCAGAACAAAGACAATAAGACAGTATCATAGTAATCATAAAAAGTTTCATGGGCACTGCCAAATTTATGTCACAGTGAGCTTAGCCTCATGTCAGTTTATGTATGTGTGTATTTTGTCTAATAGGCTACATCAAAAGCTTTGAATGTGCAACACAAATGTGCCATTGTGAATCAGTGAACTGCTAGAAGCAAACAACTTAACAACAAAACCCAGGCAGTTTTGGAAAGTGATCATTTACTTGTAGTTATCTGTTTTGAGGGAATGCTAATGAGTGAGGCAGTTGGAGTCTTAGTGCCAACACTGCCAGCAGTGCAGTTGTGTATTATGAGCACAATACATTCGTTATTGTTTATTAGTCTTGTATTTATTTATATAATCTGAGATGACACTCAGATCTTACCTTCAGGTTCAGCACAAATCACCCCTGCTTCATTGCCATGGTTGCAGTCGCTGGTGACAAACTTTCTTCTCCGGCATTCCAATAGGGAATTCTCATTGCCACGGCAACCCAGACGCTCATAGTGAAAGACGGAACCTGGACCGAAGTAGGAATGCTGCAGGGCTATACCAATCTCACTGCAGCAGATACACAGGGAGACTCTCTATGTAAAAAAAAAACACATAGGCTTCTACTGTCAAAGCAAATACAGTGGGGCAAAAAAGTATTTAGTCAGCCACCAATTGTGCAAGTTCTCCCACTTAAAAGATGAGAGGTCTCCAATTTTCATCATAGGTATACCTCAACTATGAGAGACAAAATGAGAAAAAAAAAATCCAGAAAATCAATAACATTGTCTGATTTTTAAAGAATTTATTTGCAAATTATGGTGGAAAATAAGTATTTGGTCAATAACAAAAGTTCATCTCAATACTTTGTTATATACCCTTTGTTGGCAATGACAGAGGTCAAACATTTTCTGTAAGTCTTCACAAGGTTTTCAGGTTTTCACACTGTTGCTGGTATTTTGGCCCATTCCTCCATGCAGGATCTCCTCTAGAGCAGTGATGTTTTGGGGCTGTCGCTGGGCAACACGGACTTTCAACTCCCTCCAAAGATTTTCTATGGGGTTGAGATCTGGAGACTGGCTAGGCCACTCCAGGACCTTGAAATGCTTCTTACGAAGCCACTCCTTCGTTGCCCGGGCGGTGTGTTTGGGATCATTGTCATGCTGAAAGACCCAGCCACGTTTCATCTTCAATGCCCTTGCTGATGGAAGGAGGTTTTCACTCAAAATCTCACGATACATGGCCCCATTCATTCTTTCCTTTACACGGATCAGTCGTCCTGGTCCCTTTGCAGAAAAACAGCCCCAAAGCATGATGTTTCCACCCCCATGCTTCACAGTAGGTATGGTGTTCTTTGGATGCAACTCAGCATTCTTTCTCCTCCAAACACGACAAGTTGAGTTTTTACCAAAAAGTTCTATTTTGGTTTCATCTGACCATATGACATTCTCCCAATCCTCTTCTGGATCATCCAAATGCTCTCTAGAAAACTTCAGATGGGCCTGGACATGTACTGGCTTAAGCAGGGGGACACGTCTGGCACTGCAGGATTTGAGTCCCTGGTGGCGTAGTGTGTTACTGATGGTAGCCTTTGTTACTTTGGTCCCAGCTCTCTGCAGGTCATTCACTAGGTCCCCCCGTGTGGTTCTGGGATTTTTGCTCACCGTTCTGGTGATCATTTTATTGATTCATTGATTTCTTCACACCAAGCTGCTTACCTATTGCAGATTCAGTCTTCCCAGCCTGGTGCAGGTCTACAATTTTGTTTCTGGTGTCCTTTGACAGCTCTTTGGTCTTGGCCATAGTGGAGTTTGGAGTCTGACTGTTTGAGGTTGTGGACAGGTGTCTTTTATACTGATAATGAGTTCAAACAGGTGCCATTAATACAGGTAACGAGTGGAGGACAGAGGAGCCTCTTAAAGAAGAAGTTACAGGTCTGTGAGAGCCAGAAATCTTGCTTGTTTGTAGGTGACCAAATACTTATTTTACTGAGGAATTTACCAATTAATTCATTAAAAATCCTTACAATGTTGATTTCCTGGATTCTTTCCCCCATTCTGTCTCTCATAGTTGAAGTTAACCTATGATGAAAATTACAAGCCTCTCTCATCTTTTTAAGTGGGAGAATTTGCACAATTGGTGGCTGACTAAATACTTTTTTGCCCCACTGTATCATGCAACTCAAGAGAAATGTCAGGTTGAAAAAGACTTTCAAATATTTAAATGGTAATTCTGATATAAGCTAGTCATACTAAGCTGAATACAACAGCACTGCTCATAAGAATTTTGACATAATTTGATTCCTCCAGAAAAACGGGAAAAATTGCCATGTAACAACAAACTGTACAGAACAAATGGGGAATGTAGTGGTAGCTCACTGGCGAGCATAGCTGGTGAATTCCACAAGCTACAACTTTAATGGTGTAATTAACTTCAGTGGATTCAATTTTAAGTCTGGACTGGGGTAAGCTTACTGTGTTGCCCTAAGGAACTGGCTGATGCCTTATCATTGACTTAATGTCCATGGGAGACCTCATGGTAGGGCTAACTTGTTCAGCCTGCTGCCAGCACGACCTGGCTGTGGATAAGTCAAAGAAATGGATGGATGGAACTGTTTTGCTTTTAGCCTTGATTATCTTCACCGTATTTGCACTTCGCTTGTAAAATATGTTACTCTTCTGCCAGTGGACTTGTCCATGTTATAGTTATATGCAAAACCAACTCTTTTATGTGAGCATGCTCATTGCTATATTAGGTAATTCTGTGTTGACTAATAACTAGAATTTTGTGACTGCTTAGACCGCAAAATTCGACTTACTTTTTAGAGAGCTCAGGCTGTAGAACTTTCAGATTTACACAATAAAAGCAATAAACAAAGTGTAACTTGAGAGGTTACTATTTTGCTCACTTTGATGGCAGAAAAAGTGCCAGAGGCAGGTAATTGCAAACTAGTTACATTTCTGAGGAGCTCCAGATAGGGAGACAGTATCAGGATGTCAAAACAGGAAAACAATATGGGTCCTTTTTATCTGATCTATTGCCCATTTTCCTGATGACTAATGTTGGAGGCAGAACAGTGTGTTGTAAGAGTGATTCTATGAGTGCCCAAGACCTCTTCAAACATCAGGGCCCCAAAGGACCATTTAAGCACTTGTTGTACTTAGTCAAAGTGGAGTTAAATTGAAGTACTTCATTTAATATGCTGTTCATGTGTTGTGTTGTCATATAAACGTAGAGTAGTAAGAAGTACAATGTTACTCTCTGAAATATAGTGAAGTAAAAAATGGAGGTACACATGTACAAGGTGAACAATATTTGTCTTTAGATATAATACCTGAGTAATGGTACTCAGTTACAGTTCTACCATTGCAAAAGGGATAAGATCAGAGAGGCTGTGCCACAATTTTCGACACAACGTTGGTATGCAGAACTGCATCCACATGTGGATAAGCATGCAGGTAAAAAAAAAAGTGCTAACCAAGTTTGACATTTCAAGACAAACCCAATGAAGACCCCCAAAGTAGAAGCAGTGACTCAGACTAAAACTGCAACAAAAGTGAAAAACTCAGGTTGGTTGAGGCTTTGTCTACTGCAAATACACTGCTGTTTGTAACCATTATTTGGACAGTTCATTTACACATGTGTACAATGTTAGAAAGGTGTCTGACTCTCTGAGAATGCCCTCACCCCAGTCCGAGTTGTCTGCATATGACGCTAGCATCACGGTCAGTCCAGTGTGTGTCACATACTGCCCCCCACTGGCCATTCAGGTATACCTCCAGGCGCCCACTGTTGCCTGATGACCCCCCTACCAATCTGGCTGCACCTGCAAATGACACAAAAATAATTCAGTTAAAATACATGCAAAAATGAATAATAAAGGCACTTTTTAAATTTGGTACCTTTTTGATGAGTACATTGGTAACTGGTACACTGCGTAGACCAGTAGATGAGATATAGCAGATATGAATAACTAGACCATAATATAGCCATGACAAGAGAAAATGGAGCAATAGCTTGTAAAATTCAAACATTAATCCATCTACCTTTCTCATGTACTCAAAGATCTGTGAGTTCCAGCTTTCAGCCTGCTGCTGGAGTTAGCCAGGTAGGGAGCGTTCTGAGCTGCAGAAATCTGGATGTGCTAGGTATATTTTATGCATAAGTAGGAAACCTCTATAAAAATGACTTTTAGTCATAATGGTTAAAACAGTCACTATGTCCTGACAGTAGTACATGAGACAGATAATCTGTGAAAGTTATCTACCTGCAGCCTCTAAGGCCATATGCATCAAAACGACCAAATCAAACAGAATACCTGACAGAGTGTCTATCGCTGCTCCTGCACAGGTTCTGGCCAGCTCCCTTTACTGTGCATGCACTAACTTGGAGCGGATGCAATGGTGGATAAACACCCAAGCAATGAGAAACTGCACATCCCTCCTTTGTCAACAAGACAGATATCTAAAAAAAAAAGCAGACTAATGAACAGGAGGATTTGGAGGTGGAGCGACCTGGAAGATGTACTCCCTTATAGTTTCAAGATGTCTACTCTCCTTTAAATTGTACTGCCTGTAGCTTTTACCCATACAATGGTCTTTTCGTGAACCAATTAGTTTTGTGGCCTAAACTTATCTGAACTTTAGCTGTAATTTGAAAATAAAAAAGAAAACAGAAAAAAGAAAAGTAAAATAAGTTAAAATTTGACCTCCCACAGAATAAAAACCCCGGTGTCTTGGGCGAAAGCCCTGCATTTGACCTAAACATTACATTTCAACAATAGCTTGCAAAAAAATGTAAAGGTATATCAAGCACAATATCAGTTAACAGAAGAGCCTTAAAGTGGGTCCTGCTTTATAACCTGATCTTGAGGCTCTGTCTTGAAGAGGGTCCCTGTGTCAGAATCACATTCTATCTAAATATCTAAAGTTTTTGCTTATATGCTGCATGTTCCTAAAAGAAAGTGTTATAACATAATGATCAAAGTAACACACGGCAAATCTGGGGCAAAGTCATATTCTAACATTGAATAAAACGCACACTGCACAGAATGGGAAGAACAGGGGGTTAATAACGGCCCTCCATCTATCTGAAAGCTGGTGTCATCCCTGCTCACCCTGATGGCAGTCACAATAGGCCCAGCCAATGGCACCAGAGCTCTGCCTGAAGAAGCACCAGGGGTTGGCCTCTCGGTCCGGGTTTCGGCAGAAGCTATGGTCTCCAAGGCCTCGGCCTGGGTACTGCCGCATGTAGTCTGGGAAGTCAGTCCACTTCAGACAGGGGGAACCTGAGTTCGTGTGGGAAACCGAGCCATTGTAGTAGCCCAGTTCTGTGAAGCCTTCTGAACAGGAGAGGGGAGCTGCAGACACATATCCTCACTCAGTCAGTCCTACAATCTTTATTTACTAAATCACATTACATGGAAAACAGCAAAGCTACCACTGATGAAGCTCTATACTATTAGGGTAAATGAGAAGAGTTCATATGGAATTTCTGAAAGCTCTTCTTTTTTCAGTATTACAACTCGGGTGTCTGCAGCGACTTTCCAAGAAAAAAAACAAGCAACACACACTATTTACTATATTTACTATTCAACTTACTTGTGTGTGAAGTGGCATGCTTTTTCCAGTCTGCTAGCATTGCGAGTAATGGCAAAAAACAAAGAAACAAAACTTGGGAAGTGAGGCCAAAAAAAACATTTGAAATGACTGATTATTGCCATACTGCCATGAACAACAACTAAATGAAAATCTTTGCAATTATTAAGTTTAAGTTTTTCAGATTAGTAGTTTACACTATTGATTCGGCTTTTCTACTTTGTGTACTGTTCCTTTAACATGTGCAGTGGTGACAGCAAATCAGTGTAACTGTAGTGTGACAAAGCTGAAGAAAGAGACAGAACAGATAGAGAGAGAGAGAGAGAGAGAGAGAGAACAACAGAAAAGACGCCTGTTTCGAGGAATGTAAAACTCATTTTGTGTTCTCCCACCGTCTGTGTCAGTGGATTGTAGGTTTTGTTTGAAGCTTAGTTTGTTCAGGCTTAATGTATGTAAAAATGCCAATAGCTTTGTCAGACAAGTTTCATGTTGTGTGTTTTGTGTTTTTTTTTTGTAAAGCAGATTGAGAAGCTACGAGCAGCTGGCATGGTCAAGTTAAACCTCATGAGGAACATGAGCTGAACACCACTGCCATTTTAGGGTGTGGTTCAAATTAAAGCTACAGTCAGTAGGGTGTAGAAGAGGGTGGACTGGAAGTACAACTTCTAGGTTTCTCCCCCTCTCTCTGTGCTGCACTCTAGCCCCTCCCTGCAGTGTTGCTCAGTCTAATTCTTTCTTAGTTTGTTTTTCTTCACTGCTCTTCCTCTGTTTACTCATCTTTTGTGTAAACTGTTGTTTTCTCATTGCTTCATTGTTCAGTGGTTGTTTGTCTGCCACTGTGTCTGCTACAAGTTCGCACATGTGTGGTGAAGTGGGCCCGTGCAGAAGCAGGGACTGAAGCTCCATCAGATACTCTGCTCTGTACGGTTGTTGATTCAGGCATGGTGGATTCTTTTCAGATCGCCTTAGGCAGTAGATGGGGACAGATGAATCTGATTTTTATCACAGATTATCTGTCTCATGTACTACTGTCAGAATATAGTGACAGTTTTAGTGAATATGACTAAAAAGTAATTTTTAAATACATTACCTACTTCTACTTTAACCATCCATCCATCCATCCATCCATCTTCATCCGCTTTATCCGGGACCGGGTCGCGGAGGCAGCAGTCTGAGCAGAGATGCCCAGACTTCCCTCACCCCAGACACTTCCTCCAGCTCTTTCCGGGGGGACCCTCGAGGCGTTCCCAGGCCAGCCGAGAGACATAGTCTCTCCAGCGTGTCCTGGGTCTTCCCCTGGGCCTCCTCCCGGTGGGACATGCCTGGAACACCTCCCTAGGGAGGCGCATCCAGGGGGCATCCGAAACAGATGCCCAAGCCACCTCAGCTGACTCCTCTCGATGCGCTTGAAGGAGCAGCGGCTCTCTACTCCCGAGCTCCTCCTCCCTTCGAGTGACCGAGCTGCCTTCTCACCCTATCTCTAAGGGAGCCATTTCAGGCCCAGCCAAAGCGGAGGAAACTCATTTCAGCCGCTTGTATCCGCAATGGGATCTTGTCCAAAGTCTTCGGTACCCAAAGTTACCAAAGTAGGTCATGACCATAGGTAGGGTAGATTGACCTGGTAAATCGAGAGCTTCAGACCTTCTTTCGGCTCAGCTTCCATGTTCTTCGACCGACGGGTCACGACCTTCAGATTCGCATAACTGCCGGCGGACGCCTGCACCAATCCGCCTGTCAATCTCACGCTCGCCCATCTTTCCCTCACTCGTGAACAAGACCCCGAGATACTTGAACTCCTCCACTTGAGGCAGGACCTCTCCACCCACCCGGAGAGGGCACGCCACCCTTTTCCGGTCGAGAACCATGGCCTCGGATTTGGAGGTGCTGATTCTCATCCCAGCCGCTTCACACTCGGCTGCAAACCGCTCCAGCACACGCTGAAGGTCCTGGCTTGATGAAGCCAACAGGACAACATCATCCGCAAAAAGCAGAGATGAAATCCTGTGGTTCCCAAACCGGACTCCCTCCGGCCCCTGGCTACGCCTAGAAATCCTGTCCATAAAGATTATGAACAGGACCGGTGACAAAGGGCAGCCCTGCCGGAGTCCAACATGTACTGGGAACAGATCTGACTTACTGCACCGGCAATGCGTGCAAATTGAACCAAGCTCCTGCTCCTGGCCGGTCGTACAGAGACCGAACAGCCCTTAGCAAAGGCCCCCGGACCCCATACTCACGGAGCACTCCCCACAGAATACCACGAGGGACACGGTCGAATGCCTTCTCCAGATCCACAAAGCACATGTGGACTGGTTGGGCAAACTCCCATAAACCCTCAAGCACCCTGCAGTGGAGAGTATAGAGCTGGTCCAGTGTTCCACGACCCGGGACGAAAACCGCATTGTTCCTCCTGAATCCGAGGGTCGACTATCGGCCGAATTCTCCTCTCCAGTACCCTGGCGTAGACCTTCCCGGGGAGGCTGAGAAGTGTGATCCCCCTGTAGTTGGAACACACTCTCCGGTCCCCTTTTTAAAAAGAGGGACCACCACCCCGGTTTGCCACTCCAGAGGCACTGTCCCCAACCTCCATGCAATGTTGCAGAGGCGTGTCAGCCAAGACAGCCCCACAACATCCAGAGACTTGAGGTACTCAGGGCGGATCTCATCCACCCCCACCCCCGGCGCCTTGCCACCGAGGAGCTTGCGAACGAACTACCTCAGTGACTTCAGGCTCGGGTGCTTGGGTGATGGACGAGTCCACCTCAGAGTCCCCAGCCTCCGCTTCCTCACTGGAAGGCAAGTCGGTGGGATTGAGGAGATCCTCGAAGTATTTCTTCCACCGTCGTCCGACAATGTCCCCAGTCGAGGTCAACAGCTCCCCACCCGCACTGTAAACAGTGTTGGCAGAGTACTGCTTTCCCCTTCTGAGGCGCCGGACGGTTTGCCAGAATCTCTTCGAGGCCGACCGATAGTCCTCCTCCATGGCCTCACCGAACTCCTCCCAGACCCGAAGTTTTTGCCTCCAGGACCGTCCTGGGCTGCGGCTTGCTTGGCCTGCCGGTACCCGTCATTGGTTCAACTGCGCCAGGAGTCCCACAGGCCAACATGGCCCGATAGGGACTCCTTCTTCAGCCTGACAGCATCCCTTACTTCCGGTGTCCACCACCGGGTTCAAGGGGTTGCCGCCACGACAGGCACCAGAGACCTTAGGCGTGGCCCACAACTTCGAACTGCCATGCAGTTCGACAATGGAGGCAGAGAACATGGTCCACTCGGACTCAATGTCCCCAGCCTCCCTCGGAATCTGTGAGAAGCTCTTCCGGAGGTGGGAGTTGAAGACCTCCCTGACAGAGGGCTCGGCCAGACGTTCCCAACAGACCCTCACAATACGTTTGGGTCTGCCAGGTCTGTCCAACTTCCTCCTCCTGCCAGCGGATCCAACTCACCACCAGGTGGTGATCGGTTGACAGCTCAGCCCCTCTCTTTACCCGAAAGTGTCCAAGACATACGGCCGGAGATCAGATGAAACGACAACAAAGTCGATCATCGACCTCCGACCTAGGGTGTCCTCCTGGTGCCACGTGCACTGATGGACACCCTTTATGCTCGCCAAACATGGTGTTCGTTATGGACAAACCGTGACTAGCACAGAAGTCCAATAACAGAACACCGCCCGGGTTCAGATCGGGGAGGCCGTTCCTCCCGATCACACGCCTCCAGGTATCACTGTCGCTGCCCACGTGAGCGTTGAAAGTCCCCCAGTAGAACAATGGAGTCCCCAGTCGGAGCACTATCACTGCAAGTACCCCTCCCAGGGACTCCAAGAAGGCCGGGTACTCTGTACTGCTGTTCGGCCCGTATGCACAAACAACAGCAAGAGACCTATCCCCAACCCGAAGGCGCAGGGAAGCGACCCTCTCGTTCACCGGGGTGAACTCCAACACATGGCGGCTGAGCTGGGGAGCTATAAGCAAGCCCACACCAGCCCGCCGCCGCTCACCCTGGGCAACTCCAGAGTAGTGGAGGGTCCAGCCCCTCTCAAGGAGCTGGGTTCCAGAGCCAAGCTATGCGTGGAGGTGAGCCCGACTATCTCTAGCCGGTACCTCTCAACCTCCCGCAAGACAAGCTCAGGCTCCTTCCCCCCCAGCGAGGTGACATTCCATGTCCCTATTGCCAGAGTTTTGGTCCAGGGATTGGGTCGTCGAGGCCCCCCGCCACGACTGCTACCCAAACCACATTGCACCTGGCCCCTCATGGACCTTCCTGCGGGTGGTGAGCCTACTGGAAGGCGGACCCACGTCGCCATTTCGGGCTGAGCCCGGCCGGGTCCCGTGGGCAAAGACCCGGCCACCAGGCGCTCGCCTGTGCAGCCCCAACCCCAGGCCTGGCTCCAGGGTGGGGCCCCTGTAACGCCAATCCGGGCGACGTGAACGGTCCTTGTTCTTCTTTTATCCATGGTGGGCTTGTGAACTGGCCGCTCTTAGTCTGGCCCGTCACCTAGGACCTGTTTGCCATGGGAGACCCTACCAGGGGCGTAATGCCCCCGACAACATAGCTCCTAGGATCATTTGGGCACACAAACCCCTCCACCACAGTAAGGTGGCGGTTCAAGGAGGGGTCTACTTTAACCATTAACATATATTTATGTGCTAATCCTCCTCAAGTAATTAATTTTGTTACAAAACATGTAAGAATAAAATAATTGTATGTATATTGCACTGTTGTATAACAGGTCAGGTTTTACTTTAAGCCTTACTTCCCTGAAGCTGGGAAACAAAGATGGAGAGCCACCCGTAAGAGAACACATGTTGGATAGTGGCCTGCTTTTGAGGGACCAACCTACACTCCAGAGATAAGGACATTTATTAATATACATGGTAGGACTAACCTTCAGGATTTTGCTGCAACATGCAGTGGAACACATTTGCACTTGTAAAGGACAAAAAAACTGATTACATACTGATTTGTGAAATTGAAGGTTACTGATCATACACATTTATCTGTGGAGTTTTGGTCTTGATTCTGTATCAAATCTTATTTTATTTTCCATTTATTTTGAGCCAAGTTAATGCAAATAAATAAAATAATGCAAATCAGTTGTATCACTGTAAATTCTAAATATATGTTAAGTAAGCTAATATTAAGGTAGAACTTAACTCTTAAAAAGACCTAACTAAGACAAAATCTTACAACCAAGTCAACTCAAAGAGACGCGAGAAACAAGTTTTCTCTGGTCCTAGCTGTCTGTAAATACCTACAATATTAATGAATATCTGTATTTGAAAGTATTTGCAATTTTCATAAAAATATTGAGATGTTGATAGATTTATATACAGACTGCTGAACCTGCTGAACCTGCCTTACTAACTGCTTGCTGTCTTTTTAACAGGGTTCTGTTGCCATTCAGATAGCTCCTTCCCTTTCAGCCAATCATGTAAGTGTAGATTCAAGAGGCAACAAATAGCAAAGAATCCACCTTTGGGAATATACATATGTTATAATGTAATGGATGTCTTTAAAAGACACTATGGACACGCCTCTGCTACAAGCAAATATTGGATTGTCAACCTGCACAGAAATTTTATTTAAAAATTCCACCTAAACCACATCACAAACCTTTCTGCATCAGTGGAAAGTAACTACATACATCTGAAGACAAGCTCAATTGTGAGATACTTGTAGTCTACTTGAGTATTTCAATTTGTATATACTTTATACCTTTGTTGTACTTTGTCTCTGTCCTCTGCTCTCTCCTTCAAACATGCGTTCCCAGACATTAGATCCACTCACAGCTTCAATGTATAACACCTCCAACTGTTCCATGAATTCAGTATTTCTTCAGGACCTGCCCTATTTCTGCTAACCACATCTGTTTTAAAATGAGAAATGTGTTATCTTAGGATAAATGTCCATTGTATGTAAATCCATTGTGTATGCTGTAACCTGCTTTTTACTCTCTTTGTCTGCCTTGATATGGCACCACACTTTTTCCCTTCTACTTGTGTTACGTAAGACACTAAATAACTACTATAAATATCGTAAATATACTTTACCAAAATAAATCTCTAAAAGTAACTACTAAAATAAAAGAAATTAATTAGACAATAAAGGTCTGTTTTTCTTTCTCCCTTTCTTTGTAACTGGATAGTCAGGCTTTTAGTCAGGTGGTGACCATGTTTTTCTCCTTCCCAAAGGATTGTTACAACACATAAAACACATGAGCAGTTTATGATGATTTTTATGAATATGATTTTAATTAAGTAAAGGATCTACTACTGGGTGTGTGATTAATCAGAGGTGATCTTCAAAATGGAGCTTATCATTTTTGATAGTCCCATAAATAAGCCAAGACTTGACATGATTGTCTGGGATAAAGAAAATGTGTAGATGCTAAAGTGATCACTGCTTTTTCACACCATTAGGATCATTATTTTGCATATATTAGATCGTTATTAGCTGTTTTCACACTTCATCAGAAGCAGCTTCAGAACATGAACATGACACATTCATCTGGTGGGCAGATGGTGCTTTAACAAGGCAATGATGTGGCCGAAATGCAGGAAGAAAACTGCTGTGTAAAATTGACCTATAAAACAGAGACCCTATGTGACTGTTTCACACATGGACACAAGCACACACTTGCACACATGAACACATGAACATGTGCACAGCACACACACACACACACACACACACACACACACAGAACAAGAACAGGAACAACCCTGGTCCTTCTGTCAATTCCTCAGTATTGGCACATGTAAATTCTTGCCAACACAGCTGCCAAGTATAAAGTACTCAGGTTAACTCATCTATTTTCTGGTAGGAGTATCTGACAGATATTAAGTCAATGAGCTTTATTCCCATTTGTGTTGAAGCCTCATTGTCATGAGGCATTAAGCATGAAAATCATGTAATCTACAGCAACTCCACCACTTCAACTCTGAATGTGAGGCACAGGGTGGACACACCGGCTGCTGCTGCAGGTAGTAAAAAGTACACTGGTTTACTGTATACAGACACGCTATGACTGGAGGGGAAAGAGCAAGGTACTGAAATGATAAGACAAGGAGGGCTGGAAAGAACAATGAGGAGGAGCATAAAGGCTATGATGTAGGCTGTCAACTACATCTGACTTTTTACTTAGGGTAAAAGACATTATTAATTATACCATGACTGGTGGGAGGCAGTATAAGAACAGAAACAGAAACAGCTTAATCTGAATAGAAATTGAGAATACATGCATCGTCTTAAACATCTTGACCTGTGACTATTACATTAACAGGTTTGTCTAAATGCCAGCACAGAGCCTACACAGACTTTTAATTTTTACACAGCACTCAAACTCTGTGGATGTTATTATTATTGGGCTCAAAATGAAAACAAATCTCTAAAATCTGACTTGATTAATCAGAAATATATAATACAGATGAATGATGAGATTAGATTTAACCCTGTGATGACTTTGGTTGATAAAGTTCACAAACTGCACAAAGAGCATTTCAAGCCCAGACACAGATTCTGGATAGGACTGAGGTCTGGGCTCTGACTGAGTCACTGTGGGCAGTAACAAAGCCATTCCTGTATAGCTTTGGCTTTGTGTTTGGGCTTGCTGTCTTGTTCCCTAAACCTTCATGCTGGGGATGCAGTCTTTCTGCTGTTGTGTTTATTTTACACCGATAGTGTGTAGTGTGATGACATTGTTTTGGACTCATCAGACCTCAGAACCTTTCCCACTTTCTTCCAGAGTCTCCCGCATGTCTTCTGACAAACACTAGCCCATGTCACATGTTACTATTACAACAGCTGCACTATTGACTATTGAGAAAGAAGCAGGGATAATTAGATGCGGGACACCATATCATAATATGACAAAGTATTACAACAAGTGGGAACGTTTGTGCAGGCCTACATGTTATGCTAACCTAAAAACTAGTGTAACTGTGTTGCTGCAAAGCATTGACTTTCCCCCAAAAGAGACACACACATTAATAAAGATTTTACCTTTAGTCTGTACAATATTCAAGTATCTGCCTTCTTTGCCCTGTGGAAGAAATACAACATGATGGAACAAATATTGAGTTTAAATTCACAAGCAGATGCAGAGCTATCAAGCAACAAACACATGACAGTAAGATGCCCATATGACAAAAATTTCCCCGTTGTTAAAGGCCTATTTTTGAATGCACATGGTCAGCAGAAGAGGTGAATGTACTGCAGGAGTTTTTTGAGATATTTCTACAGCATTTACAGATGCTGTAAAATATTTTGTCATGTTTTATTTGCTGTAAAACTGGGTCTTCATTGTAAGCACTGAAACTGTGCTGACACCAAGCTACAATGGCTCATCAATACCATCTATGGACAGACTTTCCAGGATTGGGTGGACTAGGCGTATTTAATTTTATTTAAGTGGATATAATGCATTTAATACAATGACCAAAGACAGCTGTCATTTGGTAAACTTCAGTAGAGTGGCACATGAAAGGAAGACTAGTACATATCTCCTTCCAAATATTTTATTATGGTTTTTCATGTGCTGACAGATAAAATGTTGGGACATCCATCCATCCATCCATTTTCTATTCCCGCTTTATCCTGACACACAGGGTAGCAGGGGGTGCTGGAGCCTATCTCAGCTATCTTGGGCGAGAATGTTGGGACATCTAGAGCATAAACCAGAAAAGCTGCTTGGGGGCTCAGGGCCACAAGAGGGCCCCACAAACAAGAAAATTAGTTTTGTGTTCTTTTTTTGCAGTACATAAGAAACCTATTTTGTATTCTTTGAGCTTCTTTTAAAATTGCACCCTCTATGAAAAGGAGCATGTGGTGAGCAGATATTGGTTTAGTTTTGCCATGTAAATGCAGTTTCTTTTAGATGATTTTATTTGGATTTGACCAAGGTTTGGAGGTTTAGGGTGTTCTTTCACACTTATCTGCTGTGATATAAATAAAAATGAGTGCACACATTGATCAGCTGATTATGGGACACAAACAGACCACTCACCTATTAATACACTGATAGACTGTAGTGTTGGGACATTCTTTGTTGTGTTTACTCTGATCTCTGGCACATTAGATATGAACTGAAACAATGACCTGATCTTAAAGTACTGACTCTCAGCTTGAATTTGAATTAAAGGCTATTAAATGCAGTGCAGGGATTACATTCCTGTAATTTTCTTACAAGACTGTGAGACTATGTATAAAAGGGACACATGTCCTATAATGTTCAGTTAGTATAGATCTGAACACCCTCAAATACCTTAAAGCTGAGAATCAACATACTTACAGACTGTACTGAACACAGGCAGACACGTTGTTCTAATGAAACACATTTTGTAATTTATGAATCAATGTTGTGTCTTCATACACATTTGACTCAACATACCTACTACATACATATCCTACTATGAGTTATGGGTCATCTATTTATAGTTGCATATCACTGCTGCATTGGGTGCATGTGTATTTTCTGTGTTGTATTTCTAGTAGACCTGCCTCTTCTCATACTTCTCAATATGTTATCTGAGCCTGGCTGAGGACCATTTGAAAAATTTCAAGTGTTCCCATGTTCGCTTCCCTCCCTTCTCACCAACCTCTGGTTTCCATAAGGGATTACTCAACTTTACACTTCATGTTAGACGTTGACAGCATTTCTGTATTCTGTTCCTCTTGAAAAACAAACCAACTAACCCATCCCCCCAAAGCAAACAAACAAACAAACAAACACTTTGGAGATGCTATGTAAGGATTTCAGGTGGATCTATGGGCTGGTTTACGTGTTTACAGGCTTCCTAGGTTTCTTGAAATATCCCAGAAATGGACTGGTAGGTCACTATATATTCTTCTAAAGGTTCCTGAATAGGACAGCGTCATTTATTCTATATAGGTTACCTAACCCTATGGTGAAATGAAGGTCAGCTGGACATGCAGAACTGTGACATCTGTCTATATGCATCTACAGTCTTAGCTGGACTGGTGCCCTGTTGCTGTTCTTTGAAGGCAGTTCTGGAAATCAACAACTGCTTAAAACACAGCTCACTCAGGTCACAGTGTCTCTGATTATCGCCTCTAATAGTCTAATAGTCTAATACTCCTGTTCTCCAGCCCGTGGAGATGATCGGAGGGCTGCACAGGAGCAGGCTGAATGATGAGCTTCAGGCTTACCTCCACACAGACACACAGGGCCAGTAACAGACAGCAGACGAACCCGGGCACGACTTTCCTCCGGTCCATCCTGCTGGAGGAACCATCTCCTTCACAAACCTTCGCCCACTCAATCCGCCTCCTGAAAATCTTGAAAATCTTTTCTTTTCTCTCCGAGCGATAAGAAAATGACAGGGGACACAAAGACACCAGCTGTGGTACGCTCTCAGCTCCAGACACACAAACCTCTCCAGAGCTAAAAATGACGCGCTGCTGGCAAGGAGAGGGCATACCGACAACTCTCTCTCTCTCTCTCTCTCTCTCTCTCTCTCACACACACACACGCAGACGCGTCACTGCTTTCAAAGCAGTTTCCCTTTTGAATCCACGGTGTGAAGCCTTTTAGTGACTGTAGAGCCTCTGTAAAGAATCAATCTGTACAGGGTATAATAATTGAAAAAACAGTTTATAGCGGTCGATCTTGAGATGCCTGAAATACAATCTAGATGATACACAGCGGGCTCGAGAAGAGATGAGGTCCTTGAAAGCCACACGAGGAGCGACCGAGCAGCAGATCAGTGAGTTAAGAACCCAGAGAGATGTCAGGGCCCAGCACTGATACTGAATGGATCCTCCTGGTGAAATAAACCAATCCACTGAATAGGCCAGTGACTCTAATTCATTTAAACTGGAGATGACAAAATCAAAGAAGACTTGAATCTTTACTTTGACTTTAAAATCAATGACTCAAACTTTAGCCTTTTTACTGTGAAGGACATGCAGCCAATCAACTTCTGACAGAGGGTGTACTTTGGACCAATCCAGTTTATTATTGATGCAGTCTAATCCTTCAACTATCCTGTTTTAGACAGTGTGATTACACTGAATGATCACTTTGGAGGCTAATAATAATAGAAACAGTGTTTATTGAGTGTATCTGGGTGTATATCTACACAAGGAGGAGGTAGTTTAGTTTGTGTGCTCACATTATTGAAAAAAATACTTTTACAAATTCAACAGCAACATCTCTCCCTGTTACAGAGCACACTGAATACAGAGTAAGAATAAATAATGAACACTAAAGAAACAGTACTAGTAACAGTAACTAGTAACCTTGATTACTAAAGAGACATACATAGTTACTACTCAGTGCTGCCAAGATATCTATCTATCTATCTATCTATCTATCTATCTATCTATCTATCTATCTATCTATCTATCTATCTATCTATCATAATTTGATAAACTAATATTTAGTCTGGCCAGGTTCAACATGAAGTTACATTTACTGAGTGACAATTGGATACCTGGGGCACAATGGAGGCTCTAAAATCAACACTGGGGAAAGTCAACATCCTGTCGTGGTAACACTGACCAAGGAACCCAGAGGATCACACAGAGATAAGCAGGGCACAGCCATGATTTCTCTCCAGATAAAAACAGCAGATAGGCTGGATTTTAATGGGCGACTTTTGAGGCACTGATTGTTTTTCCTGGCAACCACGGGTGATTACAAAGCTTGATCTCGATCATATCTTCAAACCTCTTGAGCGTGCCTGTGGGGGCCGAGGCCACAGATGCAACTGGACTCAGGGCATGGATGTCAACGATAGCAACATTACCACAGTTCTCACTGAACAAGCTAACAGTTGAGGATTTTCTGTGACTAAATTCCACTGAAGCAGCATTTTTGTAGGCCCCCCTGACCAATAAACAGAAAACCCTTCCTGACTCTGAGATGTTTTTCAGAGGCAGAAACTGATTAGCTCTATGTCTTGTTTACAGATCATTTTGAAGGGACTTGTATGAAGGGAATAAAATAACCTTGTAATGAACACTTTAAGAAACACATAAAGCAGTGTCAATACTGAGGTGTGGCTTAAAGATATGTATACTCAGGTATTGTATTATTAGGTACTGATTGCTCTCTTGTGCTCCTTCATAGGTCAACATTTAGAGGAGACGTTGACAGCCCTTGTTTATTACACCCTACAATATTAAAGTGTTTAACACACAACAAATGTAGATAATGCAACTCAATACAGTAACATGCTCAATGCCCAGGGCTTTCAAAGTCCACACCACCTGTTAGCAATGCTTGCTTTAATACATGTGTATACCTGTACATTTTAGAGTTGACAAAGCTCCAGAGCCTCAGACTGTTTTCATAGGCTCAATAGTACTCCCTGCCACTAATATATGGAAAAAGTTGATGGAGACGTGGAATTAATTGACACATTATCGGATATTATCTGTTTGGTTTTTAGGTGTTAAAAGAGGCTAAATTCAAGACCTTTTTTAAGTGTCTCTCATTGTGCATATGGTCAATGGATAATAGAAGCTTTAGAAAAATGAATAAAGAAGAATACATTTATATAGCTTAATATCAGTAGAATGTCCATACTCGAAAATTCCGCACACAACAACATAACAGTTCTACTGTTACCACTACCTTTTCCCAACTATAAGCAAGTGTTTTGTTGCAATACTGAGGAATTAAATGTGTACTGAATTCGAAGAGAGAGAATTTTGTTTAATTAAAGACAAAGTGGTTTTAGATCTAGTTTCAGAACCAGGAGCTGTCCACAGTCTGACCTGTATTACAGTAAAGGTTTACTCTCCACGTTGGGATAATCATTAGTAGATAGTAGATTTGTAACAATATAAGGAAAATATTCAGATTTCAAAAAAGGGCTAAATAACTTAGATGGAGGGACACCTTTGGCAAGTTGCTCGTGGGATATCTTGCTCTGGAACAAAGTGTCAGCACACACAACAGACCAACCATCAGTCATTTCCATATCATTACCTGATGACCCATTATACACGAGGTCTGAACTGAACTTAAAGTCAGAATTACCCGAACTGTTAAGTTTCACAATACAATAACTTCCTCAATACCACCCTGGTCAACCTCCCTTACCTTAGACAAAGTATGACTTTTTTTTGTCCCACTAGAGGTAAGACTCTAATAATAGTAAAGCCATCTCTCAAATCTCAAATTCCATTCGTTTTTTTGCTGTGTGGTGTGTAATGAGCATCTCCGTGGGCTACTAGAAAAGATGTAAGCTTCTTGTTTAGTGCAAGGTGAACATCAATTTCATTGTATAGTTTTACTAGATGAGAAATCTACACTTATTCAACTTGTTATGCAGGAGTTAATACAAAGTCTGAGGAGGTGTATGTAACAGTGAGAGAGTGTTGGCTGTGGAGGAGTTTCCTCTGCAGTCTAGATGTTTGGGAGGAAGTGATAAGCAGGGCGGGGGAATGATTCAATATAATGACGCACAGATAAACAGGGACGCTGCAAAAATACTGACCCGGACAATAGTGGGTGCAAACATGGCGCAAAATCCTTCCTGTTCCTCAGACAAAACATGTAAACAAATCCACACTTGCAGGATCGTTAACGAGAAGTCAATATTTTTGTCAGGAACAAACAAATTGCCCAAAAGCACCAGGAAACATGGTGCTTTTCAAGTGAATAGTTTAGCCTAGCTTAACAAAAGGGCTGGAAGCACAGGGAAACACTACCCTAGCTTTTTCAAAAAGTTAAAAAAAAATCTTCCAACAATTCCAAAGCTTTCTATCTAGTTGGATGTTGGATTTTGTCATATGATGAGGAAGTGTATGTAGTAAATGCTTGTGACAAAATATTTATTGCTGGTGTACCCAAATCACATATCAGACAATGATGATTTGATGAACGCGATGAGCGAGAGTGTGCTCTCAAAATCTCATCCTTCTGAGACAGTGTTTGCATTATACTTATTTTATTGTACAAGATATTATTAAATACAATATTTTTTTGAATGAAAAGAACCCTAAATGATCAACTATGGGCAAAGAAAATTAATTAAACTGGTATATGACTGGAAATCAGGACAGGAATTTCGTCTCATTTCGTCAGACCAACAGGGATAAATTAGATCCCATTAGATCAACAGTGCTGGAAGAGGTATTCAGTAAAATGACTACTAGAGACCAACACAAGACAATGGTTGGTAGGAGCGTGTCAAATGGTAGGAAGATGTCCATGTAAATTGAGTGTAGGAATACTGGTTGGAGCACCAGTTAAGAGCACGCTGAAGACAGATAAAGAGCAAGACCCACTGGCCACTGACAATTAAACCTCAAAGAGAAAACTTTTTTTTCCCCAAAGACATTTTTTGTTTTCTCACTGTTACTCACCTTCACTAATCATTTTCACTTAGAGAAACAGATGCATGAATTGACATAAGACTTGACACAAAAAACCCCACAGTTTAAAAGCATTCAGGAATATCTAAATCAGCCACGCTAAGCATTGCTTACTGGTAATCTATGTAACCCTATCTGTGTGATAGGCTCATTTCATTTCATCACATCATCTGCTAACCTCCAGTCTGGGCTTTCACAGGAAGGACTAAGCATTTAAGTCCCTTAAGTGTTTAAGCTCCCAGCCAAGAGCCATGAAACCCAAGATGAATGATTCTATTGCATCCACTAATAACATCTCTGCACTGAATGAGACCACTTTGCTAAATTGGATTGACACAAAATGGCATCATTAACGTCAGTTCAGGACAAGAGAAGAAAGTCACTTTATATTTCACAAGTGTGTTGTGAATACAAAGGCTGTACCATTACAACAATATGAAACCTCTGGACACCTGATTTTACATACTGAAGGAGTAGTGCAGTGCTTCTGTGTTGAAATCACTCTGTTCAGTGTCCTGTTCCTTGCTTTATTTCTTTAATAAATGTACATGGTTTTCCCTACAGTTGACAACTGTAGACAGCAATTTAACATGACAAAAACTGGCCCCAAGCCTAAGACCAAACTTAACTTGCACAGTTCAAGTCTTAAACATTAGTTTGTTTCCTAGATCTCTGTGCTCAGGTTGGGATATCTCTTCAGTAGGGTTGTGGCTTGTTTTGGTGGCAGACGTCCTCCCTGGATGCTGGTCTGTTCAGATTTATTCTTCATGGCAGTCTGTGAAAGCAGAAGATAATTTATTACCAGTGCTCTTCATGAGAAATGTGCTTATTAAGTAAAACTAGGAGACTTATGCATATTGGTAGTCCATTATAGTAAGTGTGTTCCACCACTCAGAAACCTTGTATGGTGTCAGCAAACGTGATATCTATGATGATGATGAGATGAGAGGAAGACATTCTAGTGTGTCCACCTTTCTCTGTTCTGACCACATACCTTTCCTCTGGAGATACTTCCCAAGACCATGGCCCTGATCTGGAGTCATTTAATAAAAATAATCTTTAGACTTCATTTTGTTCTTACACACAAAAAAAAACAAAGGCTGACTTATGGCGCTTTTCCATTACACAGTTCTAGCACTACTCGACTCGACTCGACTCGGCTAACTCAGTTTCGGTCGTTTTCCATTACAATAGAGTACCACCTCAGAGTGGGTGGGGTCGTCATAGCAACGTGGCCGAAACTCCAGCGACGTCATTTGTTATGCGACACAAACACGAAACAACTATGGAGGCGACCAGACAAAGAAATGTCTGCACCTCGTGATCCATGGGGTTGATTTCTGTACAGCCATCTCTGATCGTATCGTGTTTGCTGTTATTGCGTTTTAAAAATGGCTGGGTTGACTCTTATGAACGAGTCACTCTCCTGACTCATCTAGTGACGTCACGCTCTGGCCAATCAGTGGCCTGCTGCCTGCCGACGTGGCTTATAAGTAGTGGTTTGTTGTGGAAAAGGGAAAGATTTTTTAGGAAGTGCAGCTTAAGCTGTTATACAGGAGGAGAACACCTTTGGTCATTTGTATTTGCCCAAAGAAACAATCTTGAGCTCACCTGACTAGTTATCGTGAGGACAGCTACATTGTCTGTTTAAAAAGCTTTGTCAAATGCAATAAGAACATAATGGATAATGGATCACATAAAATGAGGGCTGGCTGGCACTGTTGTGGTTCATTTCAAAGGTTATTCAACCAGTTGTCTTATGGTGCCAAGTTTGAATACATAACTAATTTTAATATGAACTCAGCATCTTTAGTCTAGACAAACCAGACCAATTCAAACCCAGTATCAGAAAAGTAAAAAAATAATAATAATAATAATAAAAAATAAAAACCTCAAGTGACAATATTTCGAATTTGTGTTGACACAAAATTTTAATACTTTTAGATGTTATATAGATAACACCCTAAATTCAGAAAGCTACTGTGGATTTGGGTTTCCTGAGGGTTAAACTACTACATCACAATGTTTGACCTGTTTAGCTGTTGATAAAAGGATGTTTTGCTGCCTTTTCATACTAGTAAATGTTATCTGTAGATTGGAGGAAAAAAAATTAAATTCACACACAGGCAGCTACCAGCAACTTTTAAGATGGAATGTTTCCATTGCATGCATTACCTTTCCAGTTTTATTCCTCCGAAATGTAGTTGGAGTTAGTTTCTTCTTCATGTTTGTCCGATTACTGTTGGTCCAAAAACTAGTCTATTTAACCATTACTGCTGTTACTGGATTGAAGTGGTGTAGTAGACCATGGTGAGCTATGGGGTATACTTAGCTCTGGATGGATGCTCTGGTTCTATGCTTCTCATATATCTACTAATGCTCACCAATAATACAATAATACAAATTTTCAAAATCCAGCAAAACCACGAGAATATCATTTTGCATGCATATGCCATATTATCATGAAAAGAGAAAGAAAATAAAATATAATTAATACTTCGATCATTATTTCATCCCGAATCACACAGCCCTAGTTTGTGAAAAAATGATTTAGCATTTTTTATACAACAGTACTTCCTATAAACTTATTGCTCAGTGTGCATTAGAAAAAGAGTCACTTCAGGGGACATGTAGAATTGTGCATTTCTATCTATTCAGATATTCAGATATTATCTAAATTGAACACACATGTGATTTTAAAACAGAAAAAAGTTGAGTTGCTGTGTATGTGAACATACCTGAGCCTTCTCAACACAGATGTAAAAGGAGTTAATCTCATTAGAACACAGACCGTCCACAAAGTTGTTCTGCTTCCAACAGGCCATCAGGACTGACATCTCTGTGATACAGGTGGCCTCTATGGGGGAAAAGTCATGTCAAGTCATTTTTTAATTTATATAGCCATATGTCACAAATGTTCATGTTTACCCTTTAATAAATAAAAAAAAAATAAAAATTAACAGTGTCATTTAACACAATTAACAAATTGTCATATGTTCTCTGAAATCCAGTGTCTGCACATGCTTTTTTAACTTTGATGTTTGACAAAACAGATAATGGGTTATGACTTTTTAGACTTTAAAATAAAGTTTTTTTAAAAATTTTTTCTGACCTTGAGGGTCTAAGGGCAGAGTGTGTCACAGCTGTACAGACTGTAAAGCCCTCCGGGTTAAACAATGTTTTGTGACTTTGGGCTTTAAATAAATTTCACTAAAAAGGCAAGTATTTTGATACAAAAAAGTCTCCAGTTAACTTAACAGAACAGCTAGAACTTATCTTGGTACGTTGAGACTAATGACAGAGAGCTGAAGCACAGAGTTTGCTGAATCTCCCAATTAAAACCTCATCACCTTAAAGCTCATGGACCTTCAAGATTCACAGGTGTGAAACAGTCCATCCCTTAAGTGTGTGAAGCTAACATTAATGTTAGCTTAAGCAGCTAAATTGCAGAGCTGACAACTGTATCACTATGGGTCATCAGTCAGACATCAAACCCTGTCAGATGTGAATTAATAGCAGTTTGTCCCGATTACCATTACAAACCAACTATATGCTTGTTTTCAAAAATATATGTAATATATGTAAAGGCTAATATATTAAAGGCTTTTAGATGTCATGATTACATATATGTATATACTTGTGTGATATCAAGTATACAGTTATGTTTTATTATTTTTAATTAATGTGAGCTAAACTGGTCATTTCTTTCAACAGTGTACTAGCCATTACAACTTGACTTTTCTCTGAGGGACTGGTTTGAATCCTGAGAGGACCTCAGCCACAGAGCAAGGATTTCTAGCTTCATCCATGGTGCATGTAGATGTGCGTAAACTCCAGGAACACCTCAACAATAAGCCTTTTATTTTCTAATTATTTTATGTAGTTCTATTGATATAGGATTATAATATAGAGAAACGTATGAAGATACTTAGCACAAGAGTATCTGGTTGAATGCAAAACAGACCATGAATATTGACCTAGAATTTCATTTATAGAAACCAATCACTATCTAAATCACAATACTGGTCAGAAATTTCTTTAAGAAAAAAACATATCTTCTAATTGTTTGGCCTCAGATATTAAATAAAAAAGTCTGAAATGTGAATTCACAGTGTGGAAAAAACACAACCCTTGTAATCCATGTGATACTGAATCCCACCTCAGCTTAAGAGAGAGGTCAGAAGACATCAGAATAACCACTACAACAAACATACAACTCCTAACAAACACGATCATTTAACTGTCAAAAACATAACAATCTGTTAACAATTCCTTTAACTGAGGTGAAGCAGCTCGTTTTGGGAGCCTGTCTGTCTGACCGTTGCAGCTGTCTGGATTCAGGAAAGAGGGATTATTCTCAATCATACAACGACTCTCAGGACCTTTCACAGATTCCAAAGCTGAGACATTATAATGTATTTGTTCACAGCGATTACCTCTCTGTCTTTATATCTTTTTCTGGTTTTGGTTTGGTTCCGATTTGGGTCTCAACTTTGGATGTACTGTTGGGCTCAGTAGGATTGGGTCTTAATTCCATACTAACACTTCAATCTAACTCTGGGAACATTTCACCTACAAATGCAACCTGAATTAGTTCTACAATCATTCTCTCACAGGAACAAACTTCTTGTACACGTCTTCCGACTGCCGCATCTTGCTTTATTAGTAAAAACAGGGAAGACAACATAACTCATTCCAGACCAATTTGATACCACACAGTAAGGGTGGTGGAAGAGGGACGCTCTGTTTGTTCACGTATTACAGAGAGCGCACTGCACGTTGTCTCTGACGATCCTTGGTCATGTGTCTCAACTGCGAACCTAATGGAAATCACCCTACATACGGTGCGAGATGGAGAACCAACTAGAGACCAACAGAGCAAGACACCATAGCATTCATTCATACCTCCTTTTTTCAGTTTGCGGTTGGCTACAGCGTCTCTCAGAGCCAGAGTCCTGTTGGGTTTGAGGACTGGTTTTCCGTTCTCTCTACTGAGCAGCCTGCTGACCTTGTCCTGGAAATGAACGCCCCCCTGCGCCGCCATTTCTCCTCAGAAACCCCCACCTGCTCCTCACTGACTGCCTGGCTGCTACACTGTGCGCTGATATCTGGAAGTCTCTGTGACCGAGAAGAGACAAAGCCGACAGCCTTCACTTCAATATCTCATTCCTTCACGAGCGTATCAATGCACCGCCATGTTTTGCCGTAAGCTACATTTCAGTGCCGTAAAATACACCATGGCGTATACCACAGCCACTTGTCACATTCACGTGCTGTCGTAATTCTTACCACTAGTTGTACTCTGCATGAGCCATCGGTAAAAATGACTGAGTAACAATAACAAACAGTCGCAGGCGACATGATCATTTGGAAACACAGCACATAAATGAATTGTACAATTTTTGGCAAACATGACTTGAACATATGGAGATTCAAAGCCTAGACCAGTGAATTAGTCACTATACCTTCTTACAACTTGAAGTAATGACATCGCATGTGCAAGTGGGATATTTGTTTATTTGTTTGTCTTTTAAAAACTTGAATTTTTTTTTTATCTTTACAATAGTCAAGGTATTCATCATAAAATAATTTTTAAAAAAACACCATGCTGCTGGTTTTGGGTGTACAGTGAAATAATTTGATGTTGAGCATATAGACTCACAGTTTGACCAATCTGCACATCTTTTGAAACACTTGATACCTAGTATCCAAAGAACATCTGTCTTAGTTTTGGTAGCATATAAATAACACTTATGGAGATAAACATGTTAATTGATTTAGCATATTTAGAAAAAGTGTGAGAGTGATGGACTGAAGAACTGACCGCAGGTTGCAGTGAGACAATCTTAAGTCACACTTCAGTGGTGCTGAAACGTTTTAACCTCTGTAGGATGTACAGGTGATTTAAAATAAATAAATAAATAAATTTTTTCGTTTGAAATGTGAAATGTCTAGAAATTTAGATGTGCTGTAATAAGCCATGCCCACTTAAACCAATCATGACTGAACTGTATGCATCGACTGAGTCATGACCCTAGATCATGCAAACTAAATTTAATACAAATCCAGTCCGGAGGTGTTTCTGACAAAGTTTCAGGACAATTGGACTGATGAGTCATAAAAACGTATGGTGAAAGTACCTTAGTTAGAATACAAATAGCCTATAATACCATATTGACTGGGCTCATGGGTTATATTTCAGATCACTCATATTCCAGCTCATTCATAGTGATAAAAGAGGTTGTGTACAGTTTCCAGTGGAAAAAGTCCTCTGCACTGTGTTCTTCTGGCACTTGGCCTATGGCTACATGACATTCGGGGAGAATGTAGGACAAGTCTTAACATCAGCCTGTTTCTGAGGGCATGTTCAGTGTGGATGCAGCATCAGCATGTATTAGAGTTGGTGCCCTTTCAAATGAGATCAAGTTTAGCTTTTTAACATACACTGTTTCTCTGTTGCTCACACTTCAAACTTTACAGATTTGTAAAGTAACAAAAATCAGAGGATGTGCAGAAATGCCTTGACTGATTAAATGATCACAGTCAGCTTATGTTGTCTCACATTATAAAACACTTGTATGTAGTATGAAAACACTTGTCTTCTGAATCAATGGTTCACAACTTGTGACCACTTAAAACCACTGCTATACACCTGTGACACCTGGTAAATGGAAGGTAAATCTCTTTTTTGTTTTTTGTATTTTGTTTTATTGTTTTTGGTCTCCACCCCCCTCCACCTCCTGAGGAAAATATCTGGTTCTTTACCTGCTAAGTGGTCCACTGTATTCACCATCTTGTCTATAACTGTGTCTGTGTGCTGTTTCTGCTCAGCAGTAGTGTACAGAGGCTTTTTACAGCTTTCTCTGACAGAATGCTGAGAGTGAAGCTGAACAGTCAAGTTGTGGTTGGATGGATAAACAATGAGCTGAAACTATCAAGCTCTGTGGAGACGAGGGGAACTGACCCCTGTCACTTTGTCATTCAATGTATTATGATAAAAATATTGATTGTTACTGCTTTAGGTGAATATACAAGGTTTAGTTGCTTCAGATGTTCTCTGTAAAATATTAATAATATATATATATTAATATAATATCATTTTTTCCCAAACACACATACACAGACACTCTCACAACTTAAATAAAATCTCTTTGTTGGAAACACTTTATGTGAACCTTCTGTCCTCAAGTTTCCAGAGGTAAACACACTGGCACATTCCTGTCACTGTCTGTCTGGAAGCTGTGCAATATTCTGTGTCTCTGCATGTTCCTTACCTGAAGGATATGCGTTTTACTTTACACAGCTGTCTATACCCTTGGAGAGATATGGGCTTGATTCTGTGCCGGGATCAGTTCAGCCCCAGGCATCTAACATTTCTATCTCAGTCTTTAGACAAAGGGACTATGAGATGTACAGTGGATATAAAAAGTCTACACAACCCTGTTCAAATGCCAGGTTTTTGTGATGTAAAAAAATGACACCAAGATAAATAATTTCACAACTTTTTCCACCTTTAATGTGACCCATTAACCTGTACAACGCAAGTGAAAAACAAACTGAAATCTTTACAGGAGGAAAAATAAAAAATAAAAACTTAAAATAACCTGGTTGCATAAGATATGCACACCCTTAAACTAATACTTTGTTGCAGCACCTTTGGCTTTAATTCCAGCACTCAGTCTTTTTGGGTAAGAGTCTATCAGTGTGGTCGACAGACTATGAGGGCATCTCCTATGCACAGCCCTCTTCAGATCACCCCACAGATGTTCGATCGGATTCAGGTCTGGACTCTGGCTGGCCCATTCCAAAACCTCTGGTGAAGCCATTCTTTAGTTGATTCCTCTGAAGTTCCTCTTCAGCTTCAGTTTTCTAACAGAAGTCGGAAGGTTTTGTGCCAACACTGACTGGTATTTGGAACTGTTCATAATTCCCTCCACCGCTGACTAAGGCCCCAGTTCCAGCTGAAGAAAAACAGCCCCAAAGCATGATGCTGCCACCACCATGCTTCACAGTAGGTATGGTATTCTTTTGGTGATGAGCAGTGTTGTTTTTGCGCCAAATATACTTTTTGGAATTATGGCCAAAAAGTTCAACCTTTGGTTTCATCTGACCACAACACATTTTCCCACATGCGTTTGGGAGATTTCAAATGTCTTTTTGCAAAATGAAGCCGGGCTTGGATGTTTTTCTTCGAGAGATAAGGCTTCCGTCTTGCCACCCTTCCCCATAGCCCAGACATATGAAGAAGACGGGAGATTGTTGTCACATGTACTACACAGCCAGTACTTGCCAGAAATTCCTGCAACTCCTTCAATGTTGCTGTCGGCCTCTTGGCAGCCTCCCTGACCAGTTTTCTCCTCGTTTTATCATCAATTTTGGACGGACGTCCTGTTCTTGGTAATGTCACTGTTGTGCCATATTTTCTCCACTTGATGATGACTGTCTTCACTGTGTTCCATGGTATATTTAATTCCTTGGAAATTCTTTTGTACCCTTCTCCTGACTGATATCTTTGAACAATGAGATCCCTCTGATGCTTTGGAAGCTCTCTGTGGACCGATGGCTTGTGCTGGAAGATGTGGCTACAAAAATGTGAAGGAAAAGCCTACTAGAACAGCTGAACTTTATTTTGGGGTTAATCAGAGGCACTTTAAATGGTGACAGGTGTGTGAGAAGTTGTGAAATTATTTATCTTGGTGTCATTTTTTTACATCACAAAAACCTGGCATTTGAACAGGGGTGTGTAGACTTTTTATATCCACTGTATGTGCATGTGAAACAAAGCTCAGATGTGTGCCAG
Source organism: Scortum barcoo (assembly GCA_023238725.1). Lineage (NCBI taxonomy): Eukaryota > Metazoa > Chordata > Actinopteri > Centrarchiformes > Terapontidae > Scortum > Scortum barcoo. The sequence goes on from CM041544.1 coordinate 682,222, forward strand.
AACTGTTATTTTGATAGGCTCAACACCAGTGGGGAAAGGGTGGACAGAAGACTGAGTTGAACTTTTAACCTAAGAACGAAGACCTCTGACACACACACAGAAACACACAAAGACAATAGAAGCAGTCTTAAAGAATCTTTTGAGGGGATTCAAGTGGACTAAATGCTGCTGACAGTGTTTTGAGCATTCTCAGATGTGCTGTTGAAGCAGTGTACCGTGAACTTCAACTAATTGCTGATGAGTCAGGTTCCAACACATTCAAGTTATGTCTATATAATATATTTTTGATAATATTCATGTAAACAGGTAAAATGATTGTGCCTGCCAATGTGTCTCCCAGTCAAAGCAGATCTATTCTCCTCTTACCGCAGAAAACAAAATACAAGCAAACAGACACAGCTCAGTGCTTGTTGTGGGTTATCAACAGTGATAAGGACAGAGCCATGCTGCTCTGTTACAGAGGATAAATCATTCCTCTGTAACAGAGCAGCATGGCTGGCTGGTGTGTAATAACAAAATAGTGATGGCGATGGGATTATGGAGAGCTGCTGTTTTCATTAGAACATTGCCATTCTTAACCAAGGTCTCTGTGGAGTTTCAGATGACTAAAACACAGAGTTGCATACACCCTATATTTCAGAAGAGCCATTGTCCATCCTGTGCCATGGGCACAAAAGGTATCACAATAGACAGAGGATAGACCAGTCTAAAGCTCTGTAGCCTTGACCTTACAGAGACAGAGGCTGTGGCAAACAGTCAGTCTTTATATACACTCAGCAGTCTGAATGCATGTATGCATGAATGTCTGACTTGCAAAAAGAAGTTTGCAGGCAGAAATGTGAATGTACAAGTCTACAAAACTATGTGTAACATAGTTAAAAAGGTTCAGGTTAAGTCCCGCTAAAAAGGATAACTCTGCCACCTGCTGTCGTAAATATGTGCCTGCATTGAGCTTTGGGTAGAAATAGCAAAGGATTATGGGTAATCCTCAAAGCGTCTCAGGATTTGCCAATAGGTAACGTGTCTGTGAATGGACAAAAATGATGTTAACTAAATCCAAAGCACATAAAAGTTTAGCTGGCTGTGTTTGTTTAGGTATAAATTGTCTTAGGTCAAATTTTCTGTATTACGTTTACCAATTGTTTTTTTTTTGTGTTTTACCGCTGGTAATAATCCTCTCTATATTACTAACGGGACACTAGCTAACATTTAATGTGATGCAAGTGATAATCATTCTACACTTCCCTCTGTTAAAAATGCAGATGCAGAATAAACCTGCTGTTACCTCAAGCCTGACCAGCTCCAAGTGGTTCATTTGAAAGGAGACATCTCACAGAGGTCACATTGGTGTCATGACTCTTCCAAGACTACGCCAAACCGGGCTGGTGTCTTCTATACACTGCATCGTTTGGAGCTGCTTTTCTTGGGTGTTTTGATTCAGTGTGGGTAGGGGTAGAGGGCTACATAGTACACCCGTTCCGTTTTCACTGAGTGACCATCAGGTGGGTGATTTTGTGCGTAGTCCTATTAAATCTGAGGACTTAGTGCCACCTCATAGTCAACCTGCAGTCGAGTTACATCCACCATGGTGCACTAGCACATCAGTTCCATGCCCTCCTTTTGATGATGTGAGACTATTTGACCAAGTGAGCACTACTGAACATCAGATAGGGCAACAGCTAGCTGATAGCATCATGTCACACCTCAACACAACAAACCCCACAGCTTCGGTGCATACTAGTCACGTAGAAACATGTAATAAAAAAGACATTCCCCCCAGTCACACACTGGATCTCTCACAGACCCAGTTGGTCTCTCAGAGGGAAGTCAAGGACCTGTATTCTGAGGGGAAAATTCAGATACACTGGCAGTTGATGAATTGGAGGAATTGATGAAGAATTACATCAGAAAAAGTGGAAAATCTGTTAGGTTAGGTGCACGGTGAAGTGGAGTTGGACCCAGATGCAGACGAGGCAGGAGGCAGATTAGACGTTTGACTCTTTATTCACGGTAAACACGGGAACACAGGAACACAGGGACGAGGCAGGAACGCAGCAACACGGGTAGCACAGGGAAGCACAAGTTAGCACTAGAAGCACGAGGAAGCACAAGGAAGCACAAGGAAGCACGAGAAGCACGAGAAAGCACAAGAAGCACGACATAACACAGGTAGGAACAAACGACACGACAAAGAACAAAAGGAGAAGGACTGACTTAAATACACAGGAGGAAAGGGAAGTGGAAACAGGTGAGGAGACTAATGGGGACAGGTGAAACCAATAGGGGCGGAGAGCAGGCAATCAAAAAAGGAGGGAAACACGAAGGACAGGAAGTAAAGTGCAAAACCAGTGAGTAAAGACGAGACTACAAAATAAAACAGGAAATACACAACAGGTAACATACACACATAACAGTACCCCCCCCTCAAGGGATGGCTTCCAGACATCCCCCAAAAAGTCCAACAAGGCTAAGCAGGGAGGGTGGAGGGCGTGCGGAGGAGGGATTCGGGATGGGCGGAGGGGGTCTGGAGGAGGGATTGGGCCCCGCCGGGCGGTGACGGCGAGTGGCGGATGCGCATGGTTGCGAAGCCAGGAGCCTCTGGCGGCCGACGACAGAGGCGAAGATGAAGGCTGGAACCCTCGGGAGGCCGGAACTGGCGTGAAGCAGAACCCTTCGGGAGGCCGGCGGACGGCCAAGGCGGCGAGAACCCTCTGGTGGAGGCCGGCCGGCGAAGGCGGCGAGACCCTCGGGAATGGCGGCCGGCGGCGGATGCAGAACCCTTGAGGCGGCCGAGGCGGCTGGAAGGCGTCTGAAGCCCCTGGCGTGGCGGCGAAAGGCGTGAGACCCTCTGGCGGCTCTGGCGGCGAAGACGACCCTTGGCAGGCGGCAGCCGTGGGCGGCGAAAGCGAAGACGGAGACCCTCTGGCGGCCGGGCGGCGGCGAACGGCGACGCGAAGCGAAGACTGAGACCCTCTGGCCGGGGCGCACGGCGAAGGCAAAGACGAAGACGAGACCTTCATGCGGCCGGCGGCACGGAGACCTGGCGGCGACGGGCGGAAGACGAAGACTGAGACCTCTGGCGGCCACGGGCACGGGCGGCGGACGGGCGAAGGCAAAGACGAAGACGGAGACCCTCTCATGGCCGGGCGGCGGAGGCGGAACTCCCTTCGGGAGACCGACAGCGGTGGTGGAAGGCGGAACCCTCGGGAGACCGACGGCGGCGACCCTCCTCTGGCGGCTGGCAACGCGTAAGCGAATCAGTTCAGGAGAGGTGTCGGAGGAAGGCGGGGAAGGCCGACGGAAAGTCAGGGGCTCCGTCTCGGGGTCACTGGGAGGCTCTGGGAGCTCAGTCTCAGTCTCGGGGGCACTGGGAGGCTCACTGGGAGGCAGTCTCGGGGGCACTGGGAGCTCAGTCTCAGTCTCACGGGGTCTCGGGGGCACTGGGCTCTCACTGGGAGGCTCACTGGGACGCTCAAGCTCAGTCTCTGGGGGCACTGGGACGCCTGGGAGCTCTGGGGCACTGGGAGGCTCACTGGGGACGCTCAAGCTCAGTCTTCTGGGGCACTGGGGACGCTCGAGCTCAGGGGCACTGGGGCGCTCACTGGGACGCCTGAGCTCAGTCTCTGGGGCACTCAGCTGGGAACTCGGACGGCTGGACTGCCGGCTGCACCAGCGGCTGCAGCTGGGACTGAAGGCTCAGAAGCTGGGCCGCAGGCTGAGGGCTGGGAAGCTGAAGACTCGGGAGCGGGGCCGCAGGCTGAAGGCTCGGGGAGCTGAAGGCTCGGGAGCTGAGCTAAAGACTCGGGAGCTGAAACTGGGCAGGGTTGAGGGCTCTGAAGGGAAACACGAAGGACAGGAAGTAAAGTGCAAAACCAGTGAGTAAAGACGAGACTACAAAATAAAACAGGAAATACACAACAACAGGTAACATACACACATAACAAAATCAAGCAGAGGAAATTCTTATCCACCTGAGAGGCAGGGCAAAGGATGTTGTGAGGTTTGGTGTAAGAAATTGGGAAATTGATGTCCAGAATAACCCACAGGCCATCGATGGACTCCTGCGCTTCAGCTCTAGCCATTGCTCCTCTGTGCCCCTGGCTGACTTCTATTCCACCCTGCCAAAAGAACAAGAGGATCCTTATGAGTACTGGCTTAGACTGAACAGAGCCGCTGATGTTGCTGCAAATTGTCTTAAAGAGCAGGGTAAAATGTTTGACAGCCCCAGTGTTGAGGTCACGCGCATGTTCATCAGACACTGCCCCAGTAGAGATCTAGCTCTTACTTTTAGGTCCAAAATGATCGACAAGTGGTCTACTCGTGAAGTTCAAGCAGTGCTGGATGAATACCATCTGGAGAAGGGACTAAGGATTTCTACTGACAGGAGTAGTAGGATCGACATGAATAGAATAGAGGTTAGTCCTAATGCTACTGTTGTATCTGACATCTCTGAACAGAAACTACCCATGAGCCAAGACGCCTCTGCTCTATAAAGGCTGATTGGGATGCTAGAGAAAATGTTGCTTCAGAGCCCGGGTTATGCCCAAGTCAATAAAAGGCCTCCAAAAATTGAGGGCTTGAGCAACATACCGTGTTCTAAATGTGAAGACAGTTTTCACTCTGCCCTCACACACTGTCGGGAAAAAGGGCTCTGTTTCCTGTGTCATTTGCCTGGCCATTCAAGACACAACTGTCCAGAGAGGAGACAATGTCTTCTTCATCCTCCGCAGGGAAACTGAATGATCTGCGTACAGGGTAGGACAGCGCAGATCAAGTGAGTGAGCCTCCCACCTTGGATTCGACAGACACTAGTGATTATGATACACTCTATCACATATTCAGCAGCATAGTGCCGCCACATAAGACACTGATTGTCCAAGGTATGCAGAGACTCTCAGAGACGGTTAGTCTATTCTATACTGATGTGACTACTGATGATGGGCATATTCTCAGAGCATTAGTGGACAGTAGATATATGGCGTGCACTATAGGTGTGACAGCTGACATTAAACTCTCACAGTCTGTTCCTAATATTGAAAAAAAGTCAGCTTTGTTATTATTGGTTGCAGGGGTTATCTTGTCACACCCTCTACCATATATGACATTACTGTGTCAGTTTATGGGTACAAGGCGATAATTCCTGTTCTAGTTGTGCCTGGCCAAACTGATGAGATGATCCTTGGCAGCAATGCCATCAACTGGCTCATTTCACAGTTGAGAAAGACAGCTGGTGGTGAAGACATCACATCCCCAGTTAGTAGTGCCCAAGCAGGTTATCAGCCCCAGGTGGTATCACTTCTGTCCCGCTCAGATGAAGGGATGGGCGGAACCATGCCAACCAGAATTGGCACGGCCAAGCTCAGACGGTATGTGACTGAAGTCATTGCAGATGCGATGTCTGAACACTTGTGAGGGCTAAGCTGCCTACATCTGACATCCCTGCAAGGGGTAGTACAATCATCTTTGAACCCACCCAGTCCAAAGCCAGACCCGCACAGATTTTGGTTGGGAGGGTTGTCACTTCCTTATGGGGAGATGGTTGGATTTCAGTCAACATAGTGAATTCTACTGACAAACCAGTCAACCTTAAAAGGAATGCAAAAGTTGCGGATGTTTCTCCATTTCTGTCTGTGCAGGATCTACCTGAACCAGTCTGCATCCAATCCAATGCACAGTACATGGAAGGCCCATCACCTACACTGAGGTCAGAAGAGGATATAACACGCATCTTGACTGACATGGGGCTGCAGGATTTGGACCTCTCATCTTGTGAAGTCTCCCTTGAGTGGAAAGATAAACTGTTGCAGATCATAGAGCAGCATGAATCCATCTTTTCGAGGCATAAAATGGACTGTAGCGAGGCAAAAGATTTTGTCCCCAGAATCAGACACCCTCTCTGCACTTGGGGGAAATGTGTTCTTCTCGATGATGGACCTCACGTCGGGTTTCTACAATGTCAGCTTGCATTAGGATGACAAAAATACACAGCGTTCTCCTCCACATTCAGTCTCCATGAGTATAACAGGATGCCCCAGGTCCTGACGAACAGTCCTGCAACTTTTATGCGATAATGATGATGTCCATCTTTGGCGATGACAACTTCACAAGCCTGTTATGTTACTTGGATGATCTTATGGTCTGTGCCCCATCTGAACAGGTTGCACTCGAGCATCTGCAGATGGTTTTTTCACATCTTGCTGTGCTCTTGAAGCTCTCGCCTAAGAAGTGCCACTTTCTTCATCGTTCTGTCAAGTTTCTGGGACACATCATTAGTGACGATGGTAGTAGAACGGACCAGAGTCAAGTGCAAGCTATTAATGATGTGCAGGGAGCTGACCTCATGGAGTCTGATGGTCTGGTACCGTGTGCTAAGAAAATAAGATCTTTTTTAGGAATGGTTCTGTATTACCATCATTTTATTGAGGACTGCTCTGCTAAAGCCAAGCCGCTGTTCAGCCTTGTGGCTGAGCGTGCCACACCATACAAAAAAGGTAGAGGCAATAAACCAAAACTCACAAAAAATAATGTGAAACTGTCTCCTACTGACTGGACTGATGGTTGCAGAGATGCATTCAGGACTTTGAAACATGATCTGGTGCACAGTGTCATGTTAGCCCATCCAGATTTTGATGCGCCTTTTATCCTTGCAGTGGACACCTCCTTTGATGGCCTAGGAGCTGTCCTCTCACAGTTGCCTCCTGGGAAGATTGCCAGACCTGTGGCGTTTGCCAGTAAGACTCTCTCATGGTCCCAGTTAAACTATCCAGCACATCACGTCATCTGAACCTGACGTTCTACGTGCTACGGTGAGCGTATTGCGTCATTTCCTGTTCTCCTTGCGCTAGAGCTGTGTGAATAGTCTTGAGACTCCAGAGCATAATTTTCTTAAATACTCTCTAAATTGTGTACAACTGTGACTAACCACCGCTAGCGACTTTTTAGCTGTCCAAAAGCTTAACTTTTGCGTAAAACTCTTTAATTAATTTGGTTCCGTGGTTAGCTCCTTTGCTATCAATTATTAGCAATGGCTTCTCCCTCTCCCTCCTCTCCTCTCTCTTGCTCGGTGTGTCAGATGTTTAGCTACTCCTCTGCCTCCTTTAGCGGAAATGGTACCTGTAATAAATGTAGTTTATATGTAGTTTTGGAGGCGAGGCTGACAGAATTAGAGAAGCGGCTCGGCACCAATGTTAGCAGTTATGCTAGCGTAGTTAGCCAGTCCCCAGTAGCCGCAAAGTGCGAGCCGATCGAGTGCAGGGTTAGCATCAGCTAGCACTCCCCGGCAGACCCCGAGCAGCCGGGCGGCTGGGTGACTGTTCGAAGGAGGCATAGCTCAAAAAAAAGTCCACCAAGGTTCACCACCAAGCACTTCACGTGTCTAATAAGTTCTTCCCCCTCAGCAAAACACCCGCTGACAAGCCAACTCTGGTCATTGGCAGCTCCATAGTCCGACACGCGTGAAGTTAGCGACACCGGGGAACAGTCAAATGCATCCCTGGGGCCAGAGCGGGCGACATCGAGTCAAATTTGAAACTGCTGGCAAAGGATAAATGGCGTAAATATGGTAAAATTGTAATTCATGTCGGCATTAATGACGCCCGATTACGCCAATCAGAAGTCACCAGAATTAATGTGGAGTCGGTGTGTAAGTTTGCAAAAACGATGTCGGACTCCGTAGTTTTCTCTGGACCCCTTCCTAATCTGACCAGTGACGACATGTATAGCCGCATGTCGTCATTCCACCGGTGGTTAACGAGGTGGTGTCCGGCAAACGGCGTGGGCTTTATTAATAATTGCAGCAGCCTTTTTGGGGGAGATCTGGCCTGATTAGGAGAGATGGTATCCATCCCACTTTGGCTGGAGCCGCTCTCCTGTCTAGAAATATAGAAAGTTTTATTAGTCCTAATTCATGACATACCAGAGTTGGGACCAGTAAGCAGAGCTGCAGTCTTACACGCTTCTCTGCGCCTCCATTAGAGCAGCTGCACACCCAATATAGAATAGAAACTGTGTCTGCCCAGCGACCATTTAAACTCTTAAAACCAAAAAGGGGAGTTATTCATAAAAATCTAATAAAAATTAACACAACTGCTGTAGCAACTCAGCGACAGCATAATAAGAAAATTAAGTGTGGCCTCTTAAACATCAGATCTCTGGCCTCTAAGGCTGTTCTGATAAATGATTTGATATCTGACTCTGATATAGACCTGTTCTGCCTTACTGAGACCTGGCTAGGTCAGGAAGAATTTGTTAGCCTAAATGAATCCACTCCACCGAGTCATTCTAACGTTCATGTTCCTCGAGACACTGGACGAGGAGGTGGAGTTGCAGCCATTTTTAATTCAGCCCTATTAATAAATTCTCGGCCTAAAGAGGGCTACAGCTCATTTGAAAGCCTTATTATTACTCTTTCATCTCCAGCCTGGAAGAGCACAAAGCCAATATTAGTTGCTGTAGTGTACCGCCCCCCAGGCCCATACTCTGAATTCTTATCTGAATTTTCAGAGTTCTTGTCAAATTTAGTCCTTGAAAATGACAAGGTAATTATTGTAGGTGATTTTAATATTCATGTGGACATGGATAGTGACAGTCTTAGCACAGCATTCATCTCATTATTGGACTCCATTGGGTTTTCTCAGAGAGTAAATTCTCCAACTCACTGTCACAATCACACCCTTGATTTGGTCCTCACCTATGGTATTGATATTGAGCACTTAATAGTCTCCCCCCAAAATCCTGTGTTATCAGACCACTACTTAGTATCATTTGAATTCCTATTACTGGACTATGCACCTCTAGAAAAATTAGTGTTCACTAGATGGTTACCCGATTGTACTAGGACTAAATTTAAGGAAGCAATTCCGACAGCATTAAAGTCAGTAAGATTTCCTAGTATCTCTGACGACTCTCATAATTTTTTGAGCTCCCCCCAAATTGACCAACTTGTTAGAAACACCATGGACTTCACTCAGAGGCACTCTGGACTCTGTTGCGCCCCTAAAAAGAAAGATTATAAAACAAAAGAGACTGGCACCATGGTTTAACTCTGCAACTCGCAAGTTAAAACAAACAACGCGACAATTGGAAAGGATATGGCGCTCCACCAAAGAGGAGGACTCTCGCCTAGCCTGGAAAGAGAGTCTCAAAACGTATAGGAAAGCCCTGTGTAATGCCAGAGCAGCCTACTATTCAGAATTAATAGAGAAAAATAAGAACTGCCCTAGGTTTCTTTTCAGCACTGTAGCCAGGCTGACACAGAGCCATAGCTCTATTGAACCCTGCATCCCCTTAAGTTTAAGTAGTAATGATTTCATGAGCTTCTTTAATGACAAGATTTTGAATATTAGGGACAAAATTTGTCAGGATCTGCCCTCGTTAGACTCCAGATCCTTCAGACTCAGGAAATTTAGGAGCAGATACATTAAAACCTGACAATTGCTTAGACAGTTTTATTCCAATTGGCCTTCCCGAATTATCCTCGTTAGTTTCATCATCGAAAGCAACAACTTGTCTCCTAGACCCCATCCCAACTACGCTGCTTAAGGAAGTTTTCCCATTTATTGGCACATCACTGCTGCATATTATTAATCTCTGGTCTCTGGTGTCAGGCTTTGTACCCAAGTCTTTTAAAGTAGCTGTAATTAAACCATTGATCAAAAAACCTACACTTGATGCAGATGTGTTAGCCAATTATAGACCAATATCCAACCTCCCCTTTTTGTCTAAGATTCTAGAGAAAGCCGTTGCCAGCCAGTTATGTAATTATCTCCACAGTAATAGTCTTTTTGAAGTTTTTCAGTCAGGATTTAGAGCTCACCATAGCACAGAAACAGCACTTGTGAAAGTCACTAATGACCTGTTGACAGCATCAGATAGAGGGCTTCTGTCTGTACTTGTCCTGTTAGACCTTAGTGCTGCCTTTGATACAGTTGACCATCACATCCTGTTGCTGAGAATGGAAAAACTGCTTGGTATTAAAGGGTCTGCATTAAACTGGTTCAGATCATACTTATCAGATCGGTCTCAGTTTGTTCCATATTAATAATGAATCCTCTGTGCATACTAAAGTCTGTCATGGAGTTCCACAAGGTTCAGTGCTAGGTCCAATTCTGTTTATTTTGTATATGCTGCCCCTTGGCAATATCATCAGGAGGCACTCCATAGATTTCCATTGTTATGCTGATGACACCCAATTATATTTATCAGTGGAGCCAGACAAAACTGATCAGCTCCTGAAACTCCAGGCCTGCCTTAAAGATATAAAGGCTTGGATGACCAGAAATTTCCTGTTCTTGAACTCAGATAAAAACTGAAGTGATCCTATTAGGTCCGAAACACCTGAGGAACACGCTTTCTCCTAAGATAGCCTTGCTGGATGGCATTAACTGGGCCTCCAGCACCACTGTAAGGAACCTCGGGTGTTTTATTTGATCAGGATATGTCCTTTGACACCCATATTAAGCATATTTCAAGGTCTGCCTTTTACCACCTGCGCAACATCGCAAAAATTCGGCACTTTTTGTCCCAAAGCGATGCTGAAAAATTAGTCCATGCATTTGTCTCTTCCAGGCTGGATTATTGTAATTCACTTTTATCAGGCTGCCCAAACAAGTCGTTAAAGACTCTACAGCTGGTCCAGAATGCCGCTGCTCGGGTGCTGACTAAAACCAGGAAAAGAGACCATATTACTCCAGTATTGGCTTCTCTGCATTGGCTCCCTGTAAAATTTAGAGTGGATTTTAAAATCCTACTCCTCACATATAAGGCTCTACATGGTCTGGCACCATCATATCTTAATGAATTGATAACTCCTTATCAACCGACTAGAGCGCTGCGCTCCCAAAACGCAGGCTTACTTGTAGTTCCCAGGGTTTCCAGAAGTAGTCTAGGGGGCAGAGCCTTCAGCTATCAGGCCCCTGTTCTCTGGAACCAGCTCCCAGTCTGGGTCCGAGAGGCAGACACAGTGTCAGTGTTTAAGAATAGACTTAAAACCTTCCTTTTTGATAAAGCTTATAGTTAGGGTGGGCACAGGCTCGCCCTTAGTTATGCTGCTATAGGTTTAGACTGCCGGGGGGCTCCCATGATGCATCGGGCACCTCTCCCTCTTCCTCTGTCTCTGCTTCCTCTTTCTCTGCTTTCTCTTCCTCTGCTTCCTTTACTCATATTATGGTAGTAGTGCAAACTGGAGTCACTTTTAGAAACTGGTGGTAAAGTGGTTAAAGTGGCTAAACTGGTTAAAGTAAAGTAGTTAAATTGGTTAAAGTGTCAAAGTGGTTAATGTGAATACTCTTATGTCCTGTAAAGTGCATGTTACTGCCGGAGCCCCGGTCCTCTTTGTTCTCTCCAGTCTTGCAGGTTCCTCACTGATTCTGGTTGTGGTCCATCTGTCTGAGGTTCACTGGCCTGGTGGGGACATGATCTGTGTCTGTGTTGTGGAGAGAAGGTCGAGTGGCCCAGAGCTCCATATGAGGACATCTAGAGATGCACCTGGACTCACAGACTCATTTCCATTACCTGTGATATCTTCACACATGGACTAAACCAATGAACTCAGTATAGCTACAGCTTATTACGACTCATGTATAATTCCATAATATGATTGATGATGTTCTCTGTACATGTGGCATCTATTGCACGTCTGTCCGTCCCAGGGAGAGGGATCCCTCATCTGTGGCTCTTCCTCAGGTTTCTTCTTTTTCCCATAAAGGGCTTTTTTTGAAGTTTTTCCTGACTCGGTTCGAGGGTCTAAGGACAGAGGGTGTCACAACTGTGCAGATTGTAAAGCCCTCCGAGGCAAACATGATGTTTGTGATTTTGGGCTCTAAATTAATAAATTTGAATTTGAATTTGAATCACCTGGAGTTTCTTCCTCTTAAATGGGCAATCTGTGACAAGTTTAACCATTGGCTGAAAGGGCGACGTTTCACAGTCTGGACGGATAATAATTCATTAACATACATCTTGACTAAACCTAGGTTGGATGCATAGGAACAGAGATGGGTTTCAAAGCTGGCGGCATACAGTTTTGAAATAAACTATATCCCTGGCACGAAGAATGTGGTTGCTGATGCACTGAGTAGAGAGCCGTTTGTCCAGTCATGTATGAGCCACCGTCTTGTAAATGAACCTTATGCCATGTTACTGAACCAAGTGAGTGGAATGGTAGATAAGACAGTACAAGATGCATTCAGATGTCTCACTCAGAGTGAACTGGTTAATCAGCAAGGGCAAGATGCTGTCTCTGTGGTGACATCAGCCATCTTTTATGGGATAGTCTGCTGGGCCAGCAGCATCACGGACAGGGACAGGAGGAGAATGGACAGACTCAGTGGTGGTGGTGGGAAATGGGAGGATGATAGCTATTCTGTTGTCCCTGTTAGACAACACGTCCCACCCTCTGCAGGACACTTTGGCAGCACTGGGCAACTCTTTCAGTGACTGGCTGCTCCATCCACAGTGACCGCTAGTCTGCAGACAAATAAATAACTGACAAATAACTGGACCCTTGTGCAACACTTTGTACACTTCACTTTGTTCACTTCACTGTTTCACTGCTTTTCACTTTTTCTACTTGAGATCTATATTATATACACTGCTCAAAAAAACACTAAAGGGAACACTAAAATAACACATCCTAGATCTGAATGAATGAAATATTCTTATTAAATACTTTGTTCTTTACATAGTTGAATGTGCTGACAACAAAATCACACAAAAATTATCAATGGAAATCAAATTTATTAACCCATGGAGGTCTGGATTTGGAGTCACACTCAAAATTAAAGTGGAAAAACACACTACAGGCTGATCCAACTTTGATGTAACTGTCCTTAAAACAAGTCAAAATGAGGCTCAGTAGTGTGTGTGGCCTCCACGCCTGGGAATGCTCCTGATGAGGTGGCGGATGGTCTCCTGAGGGATCTCCTCCCAGACCTGGACTAAGAGCATCCGCCAACTCCTGGACAGTCTGTGGTGCAATGTGGCGTTGGTGGATGGACCGAGACATGATGTCCCAGATGTGCTCAATTGGATTCAGGTCTGGGGAACGGGCGGGCCAGTCCATAGCATCAATGCCTTCGTCTTGCAGGAACTGCTGACACACTCCAGCCACATGAGGATCTAGTATTGTCTTGCATTAGGAGGAACCCAGGGCCAACCGCACCAGCATATGGTCTCACAAGGGGTCTGAGGATCTCATCTCGGTAGTGCCTAATGGCAGTCAGACTACCTCTGGCAAGCACATGGAGGGCTGTGCGGCCCCCCAAAGAAATGCCACCCCACACCATTACTGACCCACTGCCAAACCGGTCATGCTGGATGGATGTTGCAGGCAGCAGAACGTTCTCCACGGCGTCTCCAGACTCTGTCACGTCTGTCACATGTGCTCTGTGTGAACCTGCTTTCATCTGTGAAGAGCACAGGGCGCCAGTGGCAAATTTGGGCTGTAAGCACAACCCCCACCTGTGGACGTCGGGCCCTCATACCACCCTCATGGAGTCTGTTTCTGACCGTTTGAGCAGACACATGCACATTTGTGGCCTGCTGGAGGTCATTTTGCAGGGCTCTGGCAGTGCTCCTCCTGTTCCTCCTTGCACAAAGGCGGAGGTAGCGGTCCTGCTGCTGTTGGGTTGTTGCCCTCCTACGGCCTCCTCCACGTCTCCTGATGTACTGGCCTGTCTCCTGGTAGCGCCTCCATGCTCTGGACACTACGCTGACAGACACAGCAAACCTTCTTGCCACAGCTTCGCATTGATGTGCCATCCTGGATGAGCTGCACTACCTGAGCCACTTGTGTGGGTTGTAGACTCCGTCTCATGCTACCACTAGAGTGAAAGCACCGCCAGCATTCAAAAGTGACCAAAACATCAGCCAGAAAGCATAGGAACTGAGAAGTGGTCTGTGGTCACCACCTGCAGAACCACTCCTTTATTGGTGGTGTCTTGCTAACTGCCTATAATTTCCACCTGTTGTCTATTCCATTTGCACAACAGCATGTGAAATTGATTGTCAATCAGTGTTGCTTCCTAAGTGGACAGTTTGATTTCACAGAAGTGTGATTGACTTGGAGTTACATTGTGTTGTTTAAGTGTTCCCTTTATTTTTTTCGAGCAGTGAGCAGTGTATTTTATATGTATATTCACAGGCATATCCTTTCTGTACTATGTACAGGTATAATTATAATTATAGTTATAATTATTTATCTATAGATTTTTATGTTGAATCTTTTTTTTAAATCTTATTCTATGTATATTCTTATTCTATATTCTTGCATTTCCCGCTATTTATTTTCACTGTGTGTCTCGCTGATGTGAATTTCCCCACTGTGGGACTAATAAGGGCTATCTGAATCTGAATCTGAAATAAAAGTAATGGTTGTAATTACAGCCTTACTACTACTGGATTTTTAAAGTTGATACCAATATTGATATTTAAGAGTAAAAAAAATCTAACTACAATCTATAACATTGGTCAGCATTTGTTTTATAGCAAACCAATCACAGAAACATTTTATGATGATCCCTAAAATTTGGTTATTAAAGAGCTGGGACAGATGCTAGTACTAGTATCTGTCCCTGTTTAACTATGGGAGACTCTGGAGTGCCAGTATTGTCAGAATTGTATCCATACTACTTATAAAGGCAGGCTCCTCTGAGACTGTGAAATTATTGATGCATTAACAAATTAGTTAATTAACTAGTCAAATTAAGTACACTGTCTGACTTTGTCACACAAGCTTATGTCACTAAATCTTTCTCCTGCTCCTTTGGATCAGGACCTGCTTGGTGCTGAGAACAGAGTGAGCTAGAAGGCTCAGGAATGTCTTTCAGCATTTCAGCTTTGCTTTGTTTGTGTTTCTGCTGCTCCGGCTGTAGCATGAACTTTGACCCCTTCTGTCTTGTTGTCTTCAGTGCTTCAGAGTCTGACACAGCCCTATCTCTCTGCAGATCTGCCTATTTACCATTGCACTCCGTAGGAGGCCAGGCTGGGTTATTGCTGCTTTGTCAGCTCTGACTTCTCCCATAGAAGCCAGACAAGCCTCAGCTACTGCAGACAAGGATCCCAAAGAAGATCTGTCTACCCGAACTAGAAATGGAAAGCACTGTTTCATTTCAGCATTTGAATCTGTTTTTGACAATCACAAACATTTTCATTGCAGCAGCAAAACACAGAGTAACTTGTGTCATTTTATAGCTGCTGTTTGTGTTTCTACTGTTCTCTAGGTTCCTGAAATGAAGTTGGGGTTCAGGAAGTTATGCTAAATCCAAGATCCGTTCAGGCATTATGAGCAGGGCTGTAGATCATGATTGATCAGCACCACAGCACAGCACCTGGAGCTGAAAAACCATCCTTTTGTTACATCAGGGAAGAACTCTGAACAGACCAGCATATCCAGGTAGTCATTCATGTTTGTTGAGAGTAGGTTAGACAATTTCTCAGTGTTTTGCTGGAATGGAGATACAACATGAAACAACATCAAAGAAAAATAAGTATTAATCACAATGTTACAGTGGAGCAAATCAATGAACTACAAAGTGGTTTTAGGTTACACTCATTGTTCCAGTCAAATTACACAGATAATATCGAGTGTGCACCAGCAGTCAAACTAATGCTCTTGCTATATCCATTTCTATAAGGCTTGTATTCCAGGCTGTGAGAGACATGCAGTACATATATCACAATTTCCCTGTACACCTAGGACTGATTCCTCTATAAAAGGAGGGCACTACCCTTCTTTCTATAGTGAAGGCTTGTTGCCAAAACAGCATAAGAAATTAAGTGGTGGGCTCTTTTATTTGTTGTTGTTTGAAGGCTTGCCTGTAGAACATGGCTGTGCTCTCTGTCCCCCATAGCACAAAACTGATGCAAGAATGAATATACTTATAGTATCTGACCTTAAACATGCAGCTTTTATATGGCTTAAAATGTTTCAAGGATAATAAATTGATACTTGGGGCTGGGTATGAATTTTCTATTACATGCCCATGTTGTTAGGGTCCCTGTCTGTCTCCCCTGTGTTTTGTTCCCCGTTCCCTCTAGTGTGTGCGTTTGTCTCCCTCTGTCTGTTTCTGTGTGTCATGTCTGTTGCCAGGAAGACTAGGAGGTTACTCCAGGGCATTTATCACCACCACATGGACTGATCAGCACACCTGCAAGTCATCTCCAATCAAGCCACCGCCTCCTCTGCTGTATTTAAACCCTGGCTCGTTCAACCACTCTCTGCCAGACTGTCCAGTTACCTAGCTTGATTCCTGGTGTCGCTGAATCTGCCTGCCTGGTTCCATCTCTCCCTCTGCAGTCCTGTCTGCTCCACTCCAGCCCAGTTAGCCTCTCTGCTTTGTCCACACCACGCTGGCCTCACGCCACACTGTGTGCCTGTCTGCCTGCTCTGCCCCTGCTGTGTCAGCCACACGTCAAGCTGCGAATGCCCACAGCTAACCGCCAAACTCCACACAGTGGTAATCGGACTCTTGGCTCTGAAAACAGTACTTTTTGGCTTTCTGGAACTTGCCTTGATGAGTCTCCATTAAAAGATTGTGTTCAACCTAATTCCCTCTGGTGTCTGGCTAGATCTTGTCTGCATTTTGGGGTCCTAGCCTAGCTCTGTTTGAAACCGTAACACGTGGGCTAAATGAGTCAGCAATATAGCATTAAAGGAAAGCGCCCTGTTATGTGCGTGTGTGTGAGTGTTTAAGGTTGCCCGTCTTTTAGAACTGAATAATTAATGGGGGCGCAGGGTCTGCAGAAGGTAACAGCTGGTATAGTGCATAGAAAGGAGGGTGTGTGCGCACGCATTGGGGAGCTTATCGGGGATTCATCTGCCCCTGCCCCTTGAGTGCGGATCCACAACCACAGCTGTTAGTAGGAGAGAAAATAAATGGAGTAGTGTCCAAAGTGTGTTTTAAGGTGACAACACTTGATGAGCTGTGATGAGCAGTTTGAGCTGGGTGATAAGTCAGTGCTGAGAGCTCAGCACTCTTGAGGCGACACTCTGTCTAATAGATATCTTTCCTGATCACCTCACACCAGGCTGCAAGTCATAATTAATGTGTCCATTTCAGGCTAGGAGAGTGATTGTGTTAAAGTAGAAAAGTATGAACGGCCCTAGATCTGCAATGTGGTTACAGGACATGCTGTCCTGCCTTGCTATATGTGGTCAGATGGAAGTAAATAGAATTTTATATGTATATTCAGCATTTTCTTTCCTTCTGATAATATTTGATTTTGAGGGTGGGGGCTTTTTTATAAATGCAAATATAAATGCTTCCTGGCTCACCAAACTAGCTGCCACAAGATGAATTGAATTGAGAACACATAAATGAAGCATAGCAAAGTAAGAAACACAGACAGAAAGAAAACGAGTGTGCTTTTGGGGAAGTGAGTTGGAGCCAGTGGGAGGTGAAGGACAGCATGGCGGGAAAGCATCAGACTGTCTGTGGCTGGCTGACAGAGTGAATTGATTATCCCGACAAGACCATTAGCTAATGAAGAGCGTGTCTGTCTGGATAATACTAGTGTTTTCCTCTGAGAAATCATTCTCCCTTGTCACACACCAGTGAACTGCTGCATCACTGCTGCTTTTTTTATAGAAGCAACAACATTAATCATCCACATCTATGTGCAGATAGGAGGGAACACATTTGCTTCTCAAACAGATGGAGTGATCGCGCATAAAATAATTTCCCTTTATTGTATCTCCTGATGCACACTCAATGAATGACACAGCTGTTTTTATAATCCAGTGCATTAGTGTGAATTGAGCAATTGAGAGATTATACCCCAGCTTTGCACATGTGATATCATTGCCTCAAGTTGTAAGAATGTGTATCAAAAGCCTGTCTTCCTGGTGACACAGTGAGTAATTCACCTTCTCTGGGGATACAACAGTCCTGTGTCTAAATCCGAAGATGGCAAAGTCCTGCTTGGCAACAATGAGTATGTGTGAGTGTATGCTGTGTTTTCAGGTTGTGACAATCCTGATTGCACCACCTGTCTGGGAACGCCCAGAACTCTCTGATTGGTTCGCGGCTTGCGGCACAATGTTTTTTTTTTTCTCGTTCATTCATTCAGTCAGTCAGTACTTCATGGGGGGTAGTAGTAGAGAGAGAGAGAGGAAAAACGACGCACAAAAAAAACTAATCGGGGTAAACGCGCGGTAAATAAAAAAGTGAGGCCGTAAATCCCTCGTTTCTTTTCTTCATCCGCCATCATCCATCCGCCGATCACCGTCTCCCTCCGGATCTCCACCATTCCACCGTTCAGGAGCCGGTAACGTTACCACCGCCATAATAATAAAAACCCGGACTGGACTTCCTGGGGAACTGACGGACTGACTCGTCATAAACTAGAGTTTTTTTTCTTTCTTCATGTAACTTCTCTAAATTCATTTGAGAATTTGAACTGTGTTTATTAGTTTTTTTCATTCCCGATGGAGTTTTACGGGCGTGGGAAAACGTGAGGAAAACCCGTACCGGATTTTTTGAGTTGAATCACTTATTACTTTGGGACTGTTGGGCTTTGTTGGTTTATTGAAAATATACATTCAGTTTCGTTGAACAAAGATTTGTGTTGGTGTGGTTGTTCCTTGTATTATTATTGTTGTTATTTCTGGTCATTCAATGTGTGTGTGTATGGGGGTTCATTTTTATGGTGTGCTCCCTTTGTGATATGTTTGAAGAAAACAAAAAATCTTAAATGCTAGGAGAGAGACCTGGCTGGCACCCCTAAAAACAAATAAAAAAAATAATAAGCAAACTGTCACATAAAAAGTGGCACCCCAGATGGGACCCAATTGAAACAAAAACATTATTGAATGACAAAACGGTAAAAAAAAAAAAAAAAACCTGAACACAACCAGCATTTTTTTGGGGGAAAATAAACTTCTTTATTCTTGGAACACACAAACAAAGGAAAACAAAATGGCTGCTAACTCAGAGTCATTGTTGGAAATGGAAGGAGAGTCTCCACCCTCAAACATGATGCCCGTCCAAGAGTTTCTTCCCACAACATACTCTCTGTTGGATATGGACCTCACTGCATTCTCTGAGCTTGCTTGTCCCTTAACTCCTCAAAATACCCGACCTGCAGACAAGGACGATGGACATGGAGGACCTCCATCTGCAATTTCTGTTTTGGAGGAAAATTCCACTGGCTCCGGGATTCAGCAGCAGCTGCAGAAAATTATGGAGGATCAGCATAACCACCGACAGGAGCTAAAGAAAAGTGTGGAACAAATGACAAAAGAAATCACAAATCATACGGAAAAAGTAACCAAAGCATTGACAAACTTATTTCAGGAGCAACAAAAAGAAGTTATCAAACACCTGGATAAGCAGCTTGATTATACACGCAAACAGTTTGATGCATCTCTTGGTTGGAGGTTAAATCACCATCACACTGAGCAGATGAAAGATCTTCACTCTGTTCTTACCCCAATTTCTGAAGTCCTGACTCATCTGCAGGAGGAGCTGTCTCACTGCAAAATCACAATGCATACACTTTCAGAGGAAATCTTGGCGTCTAAAGTTACTACCACCTTTGGTCAGACAACTCCTTCTGAGCCTTTACAGGGAGAAAAGCCTTCACTCATTTCAAACAGGCCCAGATTACAATCTACTGTACAGCCTGGCATGCCAGAGGACCATTTTGGGTCCCCTAGTGAGTCTACCATTCGCGAGGAATTGAAGAGTAGATTCATGGGAAAGAGTCCTATTAAGCTCCAATTTCCAACCTTCGGGAGACTGGAGGATACATCTGACCCACTCCAATATCTGGAAAGGTGTGAGGATTTCCTTGCTCTCAACCCACTCTCAAACGAGGAGCTCATTGCCACCCTGCGTAATGTACTGCACGGGACAGCAAGGGACTGGTGGGATGTGGGCCGACATAAAATCCATACCTGGAAGGAATTCCATGACCAGTTCCGTGCTGCCTTTCTGTCAGAGGACTATGAAGATGAACTGGCTGAGAGGGTACGAAATAGAGTCCAGGGAGAAGGTGAAAGCGTGAGAGATTTTGCCTACATGTACCAGTCCCTCTGCAAACGCTGGAAACCAAACATACAAGAGGATGAGATAATAAAATTGATCCTTAAAAACATTAATCCCCAAATAGCTAGCCAGCTGAGAAGTAGTGGAGTTACCTCGGTTGATGGACTGGTCCGTCTAGGCCAACAACTGGAGAAGGACCGGGAAAACCAGCTGCAGTACGAGCAGAGAAAGAACCTGCTCAAAAAACCATCTAGGGCTGTTGCCTCAGAACCTGCTATGTTGACACCTAAAAGACCAAGCCATCCCAGCCATAACCAACCCCCCCAAGTGTACTGCTGGCGCTGCAAGGGAAGTCATGCACCAGCTTCCTGTCCACAGTGGACTGCGAGCAGAGGTCCTCCTCGATCATCACATCAGCAAGCTGCAAAAACTTCTCATGTGCAAGAGAGTCCTGCTACACTTGGTTCCCTTAGTAGTTCAAGTCACCTGGAAGCAGCCAACCCCATAAACTCTTCCACCTTTTCACAGGAGATCGCTCTTCCCTGCCAGTTGATGGTACCCCTGCAGATTGGACCATGGGATGGAATCGCTATTCTTGACACGGGTTCGTCATACACCCTAATTAATGAAGATGTATGGACAGGACTGAGAGCCCGACAGGATGCCCTGAAGCCTTGGACCCGAGGACCCCTGTACCTGGCAGATGGGGAAGAGAGACAACCTATAGGATGGAGCAGAATGACACTTGCACTACAGACCCAACAGCTGACAATACCTTGTGTAATATTGCCAGCTCGAAGTCTTGCATTCCCTGCAGTGGTGGGACTGGACTTCATTTTCCTTTCCGGTCTGCAATTTGATGTCTCTGAAAACTGTTACTGGTTTAAGTTTAACAAGAAACGACAGTATCAGTTTGTGAAAGAATCTGCAGAGGGTTCAAACGCTGGTCTTACACCACAGCTTGCCTTCTTCTCTGCTATAGCTCCTAGCCAACTGGTTCCTCCACTGCCATGCCATGACCTCCTACAGGTTTCCATCTGCAATGCCCACCTAGATGATTTTGGGAAAAATATGCTTTTATGTCAATTACAGAAAAACACTGATGTCTGCACCACAACACTAGGATGCACAAGTGTTTTAAAGCACAAAATCTTTCTCATCCACGAAGTGCCCATCAAACAGAAGCCCTATCGTGTGTCACCAACCAAGCTTCAAATGATTAAAGAGCACGTAGAGGAAATGTTAAAAAAAACATCATAGAGCCATCTACCTCTCCTTATGCTGCCCCAGTGGTCTTGGTACCTAAAAAACAGGATCCAAAACCAAGGTTCTGTGTTGACTATAGAAAAGTGAATGCAGCCACACACACAGATGCCTACCCTTTACCGAACATCCAGGAAATATTGGAATCTTTAGCTGGAGCTGCAGTATTCACCTCCTTGGACCTCAATAGTGGTTACTGGCAAGTAAAAATGGATGACGACAGCAAAGAAAAAACTGCCTTCATCTGTCCCTTTGGCCTTTACCAGTTCAAGGTGATGCCTTTTGGACTTAAGAATGCCCCAGCTACGTTCCAACGGCTAATGGAGTTAGTTCTT
Organism: Scortum barcoo; assembly: GCA_023238725.1. Taxonomy (NCBI): domain Eukaryota; kingdom Metazoa; phylum Chordata; class Actinopteri; order Centrarchiformes; family Terapontidae; genus Scortum; species Scortum barcoo. Next base: position 703,805 of record CM041544.1, read on the forward strand.
GGGGACCTAAAGGGGAAGACATGTTTTGTGTATTTGGATGACATCATCATTTATTCAAAAACATTTCAACAGCACAGCTATGACCTCCAAGCAGTACTGGACAAGTTACGAGAGTCAAACCTTACAGTGAACATGAAAAAGAGCCAGTTTTTCCGGACCTCGCTTAGGTTTTTGGGCCATATTATTTCCTCTTCTGGAATAGAAGTCGACGCTGAGAAAACAAAGGCAGTACAGGACTTTCCCATCCCTCAGAACATCAAGGAGCTCCAGAGATTTCTTGGAATGGCTGGATGGTACCACCGCTTTCGTGCCTCACTTCTCTCAGCTGACGGAACCACTCAATGCCCTTAAACGGAAAGGAGCCAAGTTTATTTGGACTTCATCCTGCCAGAGAGCCTTCGAAACCCTGAAACAATATCTGGTTTACTGCACCAGTCCTGGGTCATCCTGACTTCAAGCTCCCATTTACCGTTTATACAGATGCCAGTGATGTTGGAATAGGAGCTGTCTTGGTGCAACAGACTGGGCTGGGTGCAGAACAGTAAGTCCTTGCCTTCGCCAGCCGTACATTGAACCAGGCAGAGCGGAACTATTCAACAACAGAGCAGGAGTGTCTCGCTGTTGTTTGGGCCCTGGAGAAATGGAGATATTACCTGGAAGGCAGACACTTTACAGTGGTGACAGATCATTCCTCTCTTGTTTGGGTCTTCAAAACCCAAAAGCCCAGCACTCGACTGATCCGGTGGAGCACTTCGTCTCCAAGAATTCTCTTTCACGGTGGAGTACCGAAAGGGAAATACAATACTGTGCCAGATGCACTATCTAGAGCTCCTGTGGATGGATCCCACCATCAACCTGCAACTTGTGCTGCTGTATTGCGCTCCAAGAGGGACACCTCTAACACTTCTAAACATCTTCAGGTGACAGACGAAGACATTTGGAAAGCCCAACAGGAGGATTATGTTATCCAGGACCTGTATGAAAAAATCATGGAAACAGGAGAAATAATAGAAAATCCTACTACCAAGTTAACTGTGTTGGAGGACAAAGTATACAGAGTGATGAAATTACCTCATAAAACCCTTTATCAGATATACATTCCCTCCTCACTCCGTCAACAGCTTCTCAACCATTATCATGATGATCCATTATCCGGACATCTTGGGAGATACAAAACATACAAAAGGTTACAGGCCCTGGTGTATTGGCCTAAGATGAGTATGGATGTAAGAGAACATGTGCGATGTTGCAAAGTTTGCCAGCTCTACAAACCTGAGACTCGGAAACCGCCCGGGAAACTTCAACAAACTGAGGTACAAGGACCTTGGGAGATGCTAGGAGTTGACCTCATGGGGCCCTTTCCTCGAAGCACCAATGGCAATCTCTACCTCATTGTCTTTGTGGATTATTACACAAGATGGGTTGAGATGTTTCCACTTCGCAAAGCAACTGCAGAGACAGTGTCTCACATTCTCACAAGGGAGATTCTGACTCGCTGGGGTGTACCTACTTTCATTCTCTCAGACCAAGGTCCCCAGTTTGTGTCATCGGTCTTTGAGGAAACCTGCAAGCAGTGGAACCTCAAGCAGAAACGGACCTCCCCCTACCATCCGCAAACAAACCTAACAGAGAGAGTAAACCGCAATGTGAAAGCCATGATTGCATCATATGTAGAAGAAAAGCACAAAAATTGGGATAAATACATACCTGAATTCCGTTTCGCTTTGAACTCAGCGGTACACGAGTCCACAGGAGTTACACCTGCAGAGCTCAATCTCAGCCGTCCTTTGAAAGGCCCTTTGGATGCTGAGCTAAGTCCACGGTTATGTGATCCTGATACACCTGCATACGTTACAGCTGACCGGATAGCAGAGTTCAAGAAAATGGTAAGCGGAAATTTGATGAAAGCAAAACAAAGGCAAAAACATAACTATGACAAAGGCAGAAGAGATGAAAAATTTTCAGAAATGGATCGTGTCTGGATACGTACTCATCCATACTCGAAGGCTGATAAATCCTTTTCAGCCAAACTTGCACCACGGTGGAAAGGCCCTTATCGTGTGACCAGGAAAGTCGGTCCTCTAAATTTCGAGGTTGTCCTGGAAGACACTGGTGAAGACCTCCGTGTTGTTAACGTTGGCCAAGTAAAACTATGCTATCCCACGGCTGAGGAAATGGATAAGGAACAGCGTCAACGAGTCCTAGAAATTTTTGAAGAGGAAAGCGACGAGGAAGATTTCCTTGGATTCCACATCCCAGATAGAGGAGGAATAAAATAAAACAAAAAATAATGGAGCTCAAAAATATGGAGAAAAAATAATTCCCTAAATTCAGGCTTCTCTCACGGGGGAAGGAGTGTGACAATCCTGATTGCACCACCTGTCTGGGAACGCCCAGAACTCTCTGATTGGTTCGCGGCTTGCGGCACAATGTTTTTTTTTTCTCGTTCATTCATTCAGTCAGTCAGTACTTCATGGGGGGTAGTATAGAGAGAGAGAGAGAGGAAAAACGACGCACAAAAAAACTAATCGGGGTAAACGCGCGGTAAATAAAAAAGTGAGGCCGTAAATCCCTCGTTTCTTTTCTTCATCCGCCATCATCCATCCGCCGATCACCGTCTCCCTCCGGATCTCCACCATTCACCGTTCAGGAGCCGGTAACGTTACCACCGCCATAATAATAAAAACCCGGACTGGACTTCCTGGGGAACTGACGGACTGACTCGTTCATAAACTAGAGTTTTTTTTCTTTCTTCATATAACTTCTCTAAATTCATTTGAGAATTTGAACTGTGTTTATTAGTTTTTTTCATTCCCGATGGAGTTTTACCGGGCGTGAGGAAAACCCGTACCGGATTTTTGAGTTGAATCACTTATTACTTTGGGACTGTGGGGCTTTGTTGGTTTATTGAAAATATACATTCAGTTTCGTTGAACAAAGATTTGTGTTGGTGTGGTTGTTCCTTGTATTATTATTGTTGTTATTTCTGTTAATTAAGTCATTCAATGTGTGTGTGTGGGGGTTCATTTTTATGGTGTGCTCCCTTTGTGATATGTTTGAAGAAAACAAAATAAATCTTAAATGCTAGGAGAGAGACCTGGCTGGCACCCCTAAAAACAAATAAAAGAAAATAATAAGCAAACTGTCACATAAAAAGTGGCACCCCAGATGTTCACTGTGGTCACATCAATTGCTCAAGAATCTGCTTGAAAGGTTGAGTTGGAGCCAATGGGAGGTTATTTTTCCACATTAAAGTTGTCTTTCCCATAGACAAATGGAACATTACTGTTGGCATAGTTAACCAATGGGAGTGGTCCCTAAAAGGTGTAAAGAGATGGCAAGCTGGGGAGTTTTACAGATGAAAAAGATAAAATAAACCAATATCCACACTTTAAATAAAAAACACACACTAATAAAATGTGCCACTATAAAACATATTACCATCAAAAGAGAGTTTACTCCTGCCACATTGACCACACCCATGACTGGAGGCCAGTGTCATCAGCACTGCAGAAAACAAAGAGAGACAGAATTAAAACCCTATACTGTGTGAAATCTAACATAAAATGGACAACAATAAAACATATTTTATTCAATCTGTTTTCACACACTCTTTTTTGTCAAAACCTACATTACCCATAATGCAACTCGACCATCCACAGTTCAGTCGGATTCAAGGGTGCTATATTAGCTGTGTCTACTGCAGTCTAGAGCCTCTAGCCTGCACCAGAGATAAGGAGCTACAAAGGTCTGGACAGATTTTTTTTCATTTTCAAACATGTAGTCACCAGACCCAGCCGACAGTGATGCAGTCACATAATGCAGTAGTACTTCCCAGCACACATAAATGGTCAGATTAATAATATCTATCACATCTTCACATTGCACTACACTAAGTAGATGATGAAAAACTGTATTAGGCTCCATCCCTCTAAGTATAGCCTCATTGGCTTAGAATATTCAACCTAACAATAATGGGAATTGTGTGTACAAAGTGATAATTCAAAGGAGTCTGTGGAGCACACTCATGGAACCTGAGCACAATTAGATTGCCTGCTGTAGTAATTTGGTTAGCCTGAGAGGAGCACACACCCTTTAGTGTGGAAAAAGGTCTCAACCGTGTTGCATTTGATTATTTGATTGAGAGGCATACAATTAATACATGTTTCTGTACTAATTATGAAAGAATAATCTTATTGAGTATTGCACTATTTTTTTGGCCAGACAACATATTGGACATATTAATGACACCTATACATGACTTTATGAATTAAGTTGGGGTCCACTAAATTAAACTAACTCATGCCCTAATTACATCTCCTCACATTCTCTCTGCTGTCAGTCACATGGCTATCATGCTCTAGAATTTAAAGCAAGCCAGCAAACCAGCAAAGCCAATTATGGACTTCTGAAGGGTCTAGGTCATCACCTTTTTTCCCTTAGAGTAAGTTGCCTTGTTTAACTTCTGCCTTCTATGTGCAAATAAAGGTACAAGCACTCCCCCTGCTGTATAAATAGCAGAAAACAAACAAACACACACTGACCTCCCTCTCTTTTAGCCTCCCAGCTGTGGTCTTTTCCTCCTCTGGCAGTGAGTTCTACTTACTTCACTATTCACTTTGTGAATTAATTTAATTATCACTTTTCGATTTCCTAGTTCTTCTCAACTCCTGTGATGTATTTCTGTGAGTCCATACTTTAAGCTTTCATTTTTGTATTTTTGTATAATTTTTGTAACATGTACAAAAGTCAGAGGGCAGATGAAGGGGTAGGATAGGGAGAAAGAGAAAAGAGAATGTAAGATTGTAGAAAAACGTGATGCTATCTTCATGAATAAGCTATACTGTGGTGGTGGCATTGGCTCAAAGAACATCTGATGTGGTGAACATTTAAACACAGGATCCAGGAAGCTGTTCATTTATTATAATCAAAGGTGGACTAAAAAGAGTTTAATGGTAGTTAGTGGAAAGTATTACAAATCTGTATTTAACATATAATAATAAATTAGGTTGTTGTTTTAGCGTCAATAATTCATCCACAATCTGGCATTTCAATCCTCTCTCCTTAACACTGGATTAAGGTCAACAATCTAGCATAATAAATTACAACACAGTCTGTTAACTTCCAAACAATACTTGCTATATAAATCAAATAAAATGTTATAGGAGGTGAAAAGTTCATGTCGAACTCAAAACACATTGGTTCTGTCTTTTCTGCCTAGAATTGTTTGAAAGAAAGAGTCACAGGCTTGAAGGGTGGAGGTATATAATCTTGGAGGGTGTGGTTTGTCAGGAGTAGCTGTCTGTGATGGTACAGGTGGGGTGGAGACTTCATCCAAGCAAACATACTATGAAAATAACTTGTCTTTAAAGCTGCATTAATCAGTATTTTCTTAATTAACAATGGTGTGAGTATTTTGTTGGTGGTTTTAAAACTAGCAGAAATTGTGGTTACTAGAAACCCCACTACCTACTAAAACTGACACACACACTGACACTTTTCACACTCAGAATGAATGTGGTACTTTTCAAATTCGAGAGTTTAGTGATAATTTGGAGCCACTGGGTGGCCACTTATGGTAACGCATTTGACATTTTATTTTTGCTTTAGTATTCAGCTATGCTAGTGGTTCTTTGTTTAAAATGGAACTGTAATTGTGATGTGTATTATGCACAGTACACATCTGCATGAGAACAGCTGACTGCAAAGAGTTGGTTCTCACTAAGATAGCTACTCCATTTCCCCTAACCCCTCTCTTCTCCTACCTGCACACTACACCCATACAGCTTTTCACATAACATAAAACTGTTCTCCAGCTCTATCATATTTATTGGCTTTTTTCTGACATGTTATACATTTTCCAGTCACACATACAGGGAGGTGTGTGCTTGTGTCAGCTTCAGCTTTTGTGTCAGCCTCAGCTTCTCTCTCTGGAGCTGATAATCAACTGATGAGCTTTGAATAGATTTAGAGTGTATTAGGGAAGATGGAGTGAAGGCAGTGAGAGAGACAGTGTAAGAATGTAGGGGAGGCAGGGAAAAGGACATAGTTTAGCTGGCAATATCATACTTGTATCTTAGAATATATATAGTATTATACTATTATTATAGTAGATTATGGTTTTCTTACTAATCAATTTCACAGTGTACTGTATGTGGTGTTAGTGGTACAGCTCTCTCCTCTTACCCTTCTGACAGGTCTGTTTGGACAGCTGACATGTGGACATGTTTCATTTCTTGTGTTCCGTAAACACCTTTAAAACACCTATTCTCTCTTTGCCCTATTTGCTTCCTCTTGGATCAAATAATATAAACACATAAATCATAAATTAAGCAAATGCATGCAGCGCAATGATTTTTAAAATCTTCCTGACTGTCTTAAAGACATTATATGAGCCAAAGACACTCATATCTCTAACCTCAAGTCAACTCTAGGTGTCTGAGATCCCAGGATAGAGGCATAGCTTTGGGGATGGTCTACCACTTTGGTCAAACCTGAGATATCTCAATAATTAATTATTTCTTATAGATGCCCAGGGTAAATTTGGAAATCACAGTTTGCTTTGCTGATTCAGAATTTCTGATCATGATGTTTCTTTCAGTTCAATTCAAAGACTGATAGTCAAAGACTCTTTGGTCACTTTTTCTAAGCTAAGCAATAGTGTCAAATCTTAAATACACTTCACCAATACACCAGTACACCAGTGAATGTATCACATAATAAATCAATGAATCACTGATTCAGACTGTGTCAGGAGCATGTTCACTCTGTTGCTCGTCCAAGCTGTTCGGTTCAGTACAGCCTGTAAAAGTACTGGTTATAACACAAGACAAGACAAGATAAGATAAGATAAACCTTTATTGTTTCTAAAGGGGAAATTTGGATGTTACAGCAGCACAAAGGCATATATAAGAACAGATGAACAGAGACACTCCAGTGCTAGACAATTCTCGTCTTGTTCAGTAGTACTCCAGTGTTGTCTCTAGTGAATGGCGAAAAAAGTTTCGCCTGTGAAGTCTCATTCTTGTCACTCACTTGTGTTTACTCTAGTTCAGTGTTTTGAAGCCGTTGGCTGCCACGCCACCTGCCAGCGCATCACCAGCAATCGCCTGCCTCACCTTGCCTGCATTCTCCATAACAGACACTTAAAATTAAAATTAAACAAAGTAGATAAATTAATGTTAAAGTATCCACTTATAATGATCCCAGTTACAGTGATCAACAACTGATATGGATCAAATAGCTTGGGACAGAATAATTCCTATACAAATGCTGTTTAAATAATTCATTTAAACCATCAAATAGCCATTTATTTATAACAAAATATGGGACGAAATGTGAAACTATAATTTTTTTCTTCCATGATACTTCACCTTGTCCTGCTGGTTACCTGAAACTGGTGTGCTGTGTATTGAAATAGTGACATTTCTCTCAATTAAAAAGTTTCCCTGAAGCCTGCCAAAAACAACAAGTTGCAGCAAGTCATTTTTGCTAATTTATTATTTTTTTCAGTTATTATTTCAAAATAACTCATCACTCATCAGGATGCTCACAATTCACTTGTGAATTATCTTTATCTCTTTTCCACTATACTATCTGGCTAGTTGAGGTTTTAAAATGCACCAGTGTAAACATTGTTTAAAAGGTGGAGGGAACAAACAGCAGCTCCTGTCCTGACCATATAAAGAAGCAAACCCATCTCTGTCTCCATCTTAACATCAGAGGAAACATCAAGGCAAACATGGAGGAGTTTAACACTGGCTGCAGTCCAGGCCAAACAGAACTTCCCTGCCAAGTATCCTGCTAGCCAATGTATAGGTGTTAAAACAAGGACAACCTCTGGGACCTTAAATACCCAGTGATCGATGAAGGCTGGTACTCAGTACTCAGCACAGTATCACCGCTTATGAATTTTACTCTTTGGCATACCCTGACTTTTTTTTTTGCACCAGCACTTCTCAGCTGTCTGTTGTCTTTTCTGACAGGTTCTCTAAGCTATGGCCACAAATAAACTGCATTATCAAGGGGGCAATACGTGACTGTCACATGTTCCTGTTTTTGCCTGCCTGCTTTTATTTGTCAGCAGCTAGTCTACATAATGTAGCATTAACTTTACAATAATGTTGGCCTACCTATAATATGGCCCTAGATTATGTTTTGAGCATCAGCAATATTTTCTATTTACTTTTATTTATTGTAGAAATTCAGAATGTAATACTTAATGATTTGGTTGTGGTGGCACGCACTGGCAAGTTTCTTATTCTGTACTCCCCAAGGCTATGTTTTGAGCCCCATGCTGCACTCTTTGTACACACGTGACTGTGTAGCCATTTAAACACCATTGTCAAGTTTGGTGACAACATAGCTGTGGCTGTCCTGAGCACAGATAACAATGAAAAGACCCACCTAAAGGAGGTAGAGGGACTGACTCACTGGTGTGAGGGTGGTAACCTTCTCCAGAACGTCAGCAAGACTAATGATCTGATAGTGAACTTTGGGAAGAAGCAGGAAAGGACAGGCTGTGGCTTGCTTGGCTTGCCGGTACCCGTCATTCAGCTGCATCAGGAGTCCCACAGGCCAACATGGCCCGATAGGACTCCTTCTTCAGCTTGACAGCATCCCTTACTTCCAGTGTCCACCACCCGGTTCAGGGGTTGCCGTCACGACAGGCACCACAGCTTATAACTGCCACATCGACAATGGAGGCAGAGAACATGGTCCACTCTCGAGACTCAATGTCCCCAGCCTCCCTCGGAATCTGTGAGAATGTTCTCCTGGAGGTGGGAGTTGAAGACCTCCCTGACAGAGGGCTCGGCCAGACGTTCCCAACAGACCCTCACAATATGTTTTGGGTCTGCCAGGTCTGTCCAATCTTCCTCCTCCGCCAGCGGATCCAACTCACCACCAGGTGGTGATCAGTTGACAGCTCAGCCCCTCTCTTTACCCGAGTGTCCAAGACATACAGCCGGAGATCAGATGAAACAACAACAAAGTCCATCATCGATCTCCGGCCTAGGGTGTCCTGGTGCCACGTGCAAACTGATGGACACCCTTATGCTCGAACATGGTGTTCGTTATGGACAAACCGTGACTAGCACAGAAGTCCAATAAGAGAACACCAGCTCGGGTTCAGATCGGGGAGGCTGTTCCTCCCAATCACGCCCCTCCAAGTATCACTGTCGCTACCCACGTGAGCGTTGAAGTCTACCCTCAGTAGAACAATGGAGGCCCCAGTCGGAGCACTATCAAGTACCCCTCCCAGGGACTCCAAGAAGGCCAGGTACTCTGTACTGCTGTTCGGCACGTAGGCAGAAACAACAGCAAGAGACCCATCCCTGACCCAAAGGCGCAGGGAACCGACCCTCTCATTCACCAGGGTGAACTCCAACACATGGCGGCTGAGCTGGGAAGCTATAAGCAAGCCCATGCCAGCTCGCCGCCGCTCACCCTGGGCAAACTCCAGAGTAGTGGAGGGTCCAGCCCCTCTCAAGGAGCTGGGTTCCAGAGCCCAAGTTGTGCATGGAGGTGAGCCCGACTATCTCTAGCTGGTACCTCTCAACCTCCCGCATGAGCTCAGGCTCCTTCCCCCCCCAGCGAGGTGACGTTCCCTGTCCCTATGGCCAGAGTTTTATCGAAGGATTGGGTCGTCGAGGCCCCCTGCCACGACTGCCACCCAAACCACATTAGCACCGGCCCCTCATGGACCTTCCTGCGGGTGGTGAGCCTAACTAACTAACTATAGTTAAGAATATTATTTATCGCTTATTTTATTCTTTTACTCTATTATTATTATTCTTTATTCTTATTCTATATATATTTTATATATATAGAATATAGAACATATTTTTTACTATTTGAAGGAGCTAATAGGCATACATAAACTTGAAAAAAACTTAAAACCATGCAAACTCTTTGTCTTGTTTCAGCCTGCCTTGAAAATTGTTTGGTCAACAGTTGACTTTGCCATTGTGGGACAACTTGAAATTGTGTTGAAAGTGTTATTTTGAAGCAACAAGATGCCCAGTCCCTGCTAAAGAAAATAATTCCAAGTGCTAGTTGAAGGGGCAATGTTTGAAAGAAGATGCTTTGAATTTTGGCCACAAAAGCTCTATCATGGTCTTGACCATAAAATGTTATCTCACATCATAGCTGGGTCACTGTCTTGCTTTCAGGCTAACTCAAGGCATGTTTTTCTTGAGTGATAGCTTCTTTCTAGCCTCCCATACATAAACTTTTCAAATGAATGACTGGGGCACCTTCACTCCACTCTAAGTGCCACGTTTGGTTCAGACTTTCTTGCTGTTTAGTGTGATCTTGACCAAAATGACAGGTGTGACACATTGATGCTTCGGTGGAAGTTCTGGCAGGCTATCATCAGAACTAGAAAAGGAAAAACAATGCAACAAAACCAACTGTACAATGGTAGCTTATGTGGAGAGTTGAAGCACAAATGTTTTATCATAATCATTATTATGATAACCTTGGCCGTCTAAGACAGAATTTGCAATTACTGCCCAGTTTCTGTCTAAGCCCACCCCTCGCATGGCTACATTATTCACAACACTCAACAAAACAAAACAAGACATTTCAGCTTGTTAGATATGTTGATTAGATGCACCCCACTAGGTATAGGGTTGCTTCTTCTCTAACTAGTGCTGCCAGCCTCACTTCAAACATGCCACATTTCACCAGTGAAGAGCAACCTAAGCACTTCCCCATTACTGCACTAATGTACAGGCAGTTTCAGATGCATATGTTGATTAGGTAGAGAGGGAGAGAAAGGCCTTACTGTGTTAGGCTTGTGCAACTGGGCTACGACATGGGCAATTGGTATTGACTCTGTCTAGGGTCAGGGTACCATCACAACGTGATTATTTTTCCTCTCTATTTTTAGCCTCTTCTATTAGTTGAGGGTTACTACCAAAACTCTGGTTGTGGCCTTGACTTGAAAAATTAGAAAGGTGCGCGCTTTACCCTAAGTCACTGCCCGTTGCACTGACTCAAAGATGGAGGTCTCAAAACAACTCATAGTTTAGTGGCTGAACTGAGCAGTTTAGGTCTCCCATGGATAGCGTTATTGACCCATGTCCTTGCTTCCAGCAGCATGGGTATCTCTGCAGGTCAGTTTGACATGGGGTGCTTCTGGGTGTGTTTGCAACTATGACAACTGTGACTGCTTCAGAGCGACGAGACATCCACTTGTTATGCCTGTTGCCTTCTATTAGTTGCCAGTTTTTGCAGGCATCTACAGACCATTGTGAAAGTTTTTCACAATTGCTAAGACACATTTTGTCAAATTTTGTGTGAGGCATCCCAAATGCAAATCCAAAATGCAGACAAGACATAGGCTGAGTAGAAGTAAATGAACTCTTTATTTCTTATGGATGACAACAGGCAGGTAGACAAGTAAGCAGATTCAGACAAGCAGGCAAAGGACAGGAACAAACTAAGGAGACTAACAATCAGGGGAAAAAAAACAAAAGGAAGGGGACTGGTATATATATTGTTGTGATGGGGAAGTGGAAACAGGTGGGGAGACTAACAGGGGACAGGTGAAACTGATAAGGGCGGAGCAGAGCGATAAAAGGCGGGAAACACAGAAGGGCAGGAAAATAAAGTGGCAGACAAGTGAGGAGAGGAAATAATACAAAATAAAACAGGAAGTGAGAAGAACTGGAGCAGACGAATACAACCAACACAGGACACAAGGAACAAGAGACAAGCAGGAACACGAGAAACACAAGGAACACAGGGCAGGATCATGACACGTTTCTTGAAACCATCCACCCTTGTCTCAAAACTGTAAACACAAAACACAAATTTCAAACTACAATCACAAAGCCTCTGACTCTTCCTGCAAAATCAAACGCCTCAAAACAGTTTTATCTCTGCTCAAAATCAAACAATGTTTTCAGATCATACACAAAGCCAGTCAAAATAAATCTACTGAGCATTCATTACACACTACATCAGAAAATGGAAAACACAGTGTTCAGGGCATGTACCATCATATACCTTCCACTGCTGTGCAGAGAAAAATTCTTCTATTGGGTTGGGGAGTATGGTGGAAGGTAAACGTTTATGAATTGCTGGTTGATCAGCAGACGCCGCAGTGAAAACTGACATTGTCCCTAACTGCGACATAGACGGAATGCACTGCCTGCTAATCACGCCAAAACAAGACATCCTGAAGACCACTCACCTTCAATTCACCCTGCCTGTGCACTCTGAACTGGCTTATGTTGGTTTCATCACATCATTAGCAACAAGTTTGAACAACTTTGAGTTGTTGTGTGTAAGCTGTGACATCTGTGCTGTAATTGTGTTACATCCTAGATCTGAGTTGCTTTATGCATATGCATGGATTTGGGCCCAGTTGAGATTACATCACATAAATAGTGGACTTTGTCTCCCATTAGAGGAGAAAGCACATGTGAAATAAAGAAGGAGCTGACCTTGATGTCACTTCTGTTGTGAGAACATGTGTGGCCCCACATGCACAGTGGGCCTCTGTTATCAATTGCAGAGCTCAAAAGCATGCCACCACCTGCGTGGCAAGTTGGCTGTGCATGTAGTCATAGAGCTAAGTCACATTCAGGTAACTGTATTTCTTGCCCATGTCCTCAGCTCTGCCACAAGTCTTCTCAGGGCTTCAGGAATGGTTTATGTTATAAAATTGGTTTGTTTTTGCTCTATTATCTTTTCTACAGCCAAATACCATTTCATGTAATCCTACTGTAAAACAGAGGCTTCTGTTCATTTCAATAATTTTAAAATAACGATTTTGAAAACAAGCAAGAGAAATTTGACAACAGTAGAATATTGTACATTTGCACTGTAATTACTGTAATGATTCATATTTGAAAAACATTTCAAATATTTTTCGATTTCTTGGTTATTGCATTCTTCTATGCAGTATGCTTTAATATACAACAATGCATTGAATTTGTGATTAAGAAAGAGTGGAAGAGCAAGGCGGTAATAGACAGCAAATGAGCAGAGAGAGAGAACGCAAGCGCAGTGGGGGTAGGAGGGGGAGGTGGAGAGAGAGAGAGAGAGAGAGAGAGAGAGAGAGAGTTGAAGAACAGGTTTGAGGGTCGACAGCGAGGAGTAGAGACAGAGTGAGACAGACAGTGAGAGACAGGGTTGGGATATACCTGAGGGAGGGTAGCTCCTCTGCTAGCCACACACCCAAACATACTCATATATACACATACATAAACACACACACGTCTGCGTGCAGAAACACACACAGAGGCAGTGAGGCAGCCAGCAGAGAGCGTACCGAGCAGCAGCCATGACAGACACCGGTGAGTAACTGCATATCTAACATCCCTAGTGTGTGAGTGTGTATGGTTTCATGTGAATGATGACGTATAATATCATCTGTGTGATTTTAAACATCTCACATCAGGGTTTGTGAATGTGTGTGAATGTGTGTATGGGGGCATTAGATAGATAAATAGATTACATCAATTACTGTCAGGCAGTATTGAATCAACATAATGCCTGTCATGGAAACCAAATAAATTATTAAATTATACAAATTTATTTATCCATTTATTTGAAAAGTGCTTGTTATGTTTAATGTTAAATAAATCATCACATTTCAGTCTTAACTGAAAAAAAGCTAATTAAAGTAGAGGTGGGTAACTTATTTAAAAATGACTTTTAGGTCATATTTGCTAAAACTGTCACTATATCCTGACAGCAGAACTCTGTCTCCACCTGCTGCCTCTAAGCTCATTGGACAAGAATCCACCACACCTGAATCAGAACAACCAATCAGAGTAGAGAATCTGATGGCGCTTCAGTCATTGTCCTGCATAGTTCCCCCTCCACAGCACATGCCCTCATTCAGAGGAGATGTAATGGCAGATGAACTGTACTCAAACGACAAGACAATGAGAAAACAACAGTTTACACAAAAGATAAGTAAACAGAAGAAGAGCAATGAAGAAAAGTGAGTTAAGGAGAGAGAATTAGACTGAGTAATGCTGCAGGGAGGGGCTTTGGAGGTGGGCTGGAGTGCACTGTAGAGAGAGTGGACGAGAGCTGGAACATGTACTCTCTCTGATTTTCAAAATATTTTCAGTCTGTTTCAATCTGCTCTCTGCCACAGTCTAAGTCTTAGCACCAATAACTATAAAGTAAGCTTTACAGTGATGTTTTTTGCTGGACTCTTGTATTGAATTAGACTGTACAGTTGTTCTGTATATTGTAGACTGCCTGCATGTATATATGTTGATGTCAATATATATGCACATGTTTCTGGAAATTTGAAGTGCAGTTGAAGCATCTGTAACAAGCACCCCAGGGACTTGTCATGGCACTCTGTGCGACTGATTAGTAAATTGGTTGCCAGTTCTCTTGTCAAACACACATGGAAGCAACTGGACACGTGCACATGGTCTCACGCACACACACACGCACACACACACACACACACAGGTTAGATCCTGACGTGGCAGGCTGTGTATCAGCCTGATAGCCCCCTCCACTCAGGCTATTTTCATTCGACTTACAAGGGATTAGCTGAGGTGATTACCATCTGCAAGTCTCTCCTTACCATGTGTGTATGTATGTGTTTGTATATAGTGCATTGTATGTATATGTGCTTTAGTAGCTCACAAGTTTGTGCCTTTAGGTTTAGACAGACGATGCTTCTGGTTAAGTGGCTCTAATTGAGCCAAAGTGACTGTAATTACTTTATTCTACCCTGTCACCAAACACCATCAATATTGGACCATTGGACTATAAAGTAAACATGTTACAATGTTAGAATACGCAGCATACTACAAATAGAGCTCTAAGACTTTCTATTCAAGTGTTTTCTTCTCTCATCATAAAGCAGAGACTAATACCCGGTGACACAAGGTTCTTATTCAATACTTATATTTGTCTACTACTACCATTGCACAGTGTACAAAGCAGCCTATGCTAAGTCTACAGTAAAATTGTTATGGACTTGAGCTAAACCCAAATGCAGGACAAGACAGGTAGATGGTAGGAAAGGGAGTTTTTTTTTTTTGTCACAGTGGATGATTTTGGTGAATCAATGGTGTGGAAGGGGAAAACTGGGAAGAAGCTGGCACGAGCAAGTGGCGAGGTGAAGCGATGGAGGAAGGCAGAACTGGCAAGCAGTTGGTGTTCCTGGAGCACAAGAAAACACTAGTTAGTAAAGAGAGAGAAAGCATTAGAAAACAGTAACACCATGAATTTCTAGGTGGCCTGAACATGAAGCTATTAATAGTTGAACGACAATGTGGCGGTGAGTGGTTGGAGAGCTGGAGTTGATCTACTGCATGTGAATGGGCCGATGAGAGGCCATTGCGCTGATTTGCTAATTGCAGGCACATGGATGTGATGAGCAGAGCTGGAAGCCAAAGGGGTAAGGGAGGAAGACTGTGCCCATGCCAGCGTAGACAGACAAAAATATAGACACACCACAAGAGACAAACAGAGGATCAGAGAGGATACAGGTTAAGGGGTAACACTAGGGGAGAAACAGGGGTTATAGCATGACCATAACAAAAATGGTTTATGTCTGTCCACTTTGTGCACCTCCATTACAGCTTTCCTCACATATAGTGTTTTGTTGATTTTGTTTCTTTAGTGTTATATATACAATCCATTGATACATTGGAGAAGTTTGAATGTGGATCTGTTGAGGAAGAATGGTTTGAAAATGATCTAAGCATCCTATCTTCATGTCCAGACTGAACTTTTAATAACATTTAGTATTTTAATGAAGTACAATACTTTTTAATAAACAGAGGACTGGAAATGGATTAGGCTTTATATAGCCAATTAAAAATGCCTTGATTAGCCCTGATACAGATCCTACATATTGCATCACAACTGTGCATTTCAGCCCATCATGTTATCTGACCAAAAGGAAATGATGTGGTACATATAGAAATAATACAGAAATTTACAGTCTGTGTAGAGCTAAAAAGAACACAATACTCTCCAAATGTGCAATTTTTGGTTATTTATTATTAAAAAATTAGGCCTTTCAAAGTACATATATTACCCCAGATCACCGGCTGTGTTGGTTAACTGTGAAATGTATTTTTTAGGAAATTGAGCACGGTTGCACTTTCCCCCTTTCAGTTGCACTGGCTGTTTAACAGCTATCCCATCATATGCATGCAGGGGTTTAGTGCAGGCAATTATACTTGATGCTTTTAACTATTACTCTGCTGAGGCTCTCAATTCTAACACCATTTGCTGCTTCCCACCTACCATCTCTCAGTTTACTTTTTTGTATTGTTTTAATTTAATGGTGAATGGTGTTTACTGAAGCCAGATAAGGAAGACTTCTTAGACTGGCATATTCTGAACTTCTTGTTGTTGGTGGTGAACGTTTGTGTGTTTGTTACAGACTCTCTGAGCGACGCAATAAAGGCTATCAGTGTGAGTACAGAGCTGATTGAGGAGGAGCTCAAGCCTCATTTGGACACATTGCTGGCTGCTCTGCTGGAAAAAAGTAAGTCAAGTAACATAGCTGCAGACACCTGCACACATAACACAGACCTACTGTCCTCACATCCAGCCATTTACTCTAGTTTGTTATCCCATCCCAGATCTAGTTATCAAAAAGTAAATGATCTCACACAACTCAGCGCTAACATGCGAATCAGACAGAAAAGGCCATGATAGTTTTTCTTCAGTGTGTTTCATTGTGCTTCGCTTACTGTTATTTGCAGCTCAGCCTTTTAAGTGTGTAAGTATTTCTTATTTATTACTAGTGAAAACTTGTTTCTATTTTCAGAAACGCTTAAAAAATTCACAGAATCACTAAATTCAGTCTGAATGTGTTCAGGAAATGTCAGCAATTTATCCTCTTTCCAGATAGCGAATTGCTTGCTAACACTGCTGGCTTCATTGAACTCATAAAATGATGATGCCTTTGGCACTTAAACAAAGGATTCTGTATCATAATGTTCTGTAATTTCCCTACTTAGACATGACAGAAATGCTGCATTGATCACTTTGATAGCTTAAACAACACTGATGGTTTCCCCCTTTCCTGTGTTTTAAATATCTTTAAAAAACAAAAACAAAAGGCAAAGTACTCTTTATTATCGAATCTATCCTTCAATTAAACTAATTTAGTTTTTCATCAATTTCTTCATTTCCCAGATAGAACATATTTAAACAAATACTAAACTAAATATTCTGAACTGAATATTCTGCAGAAGGGTGGAGCAATTGGCCTGGTTATTGGGTGAAAGTTAAGGTCTAATTGTGGCATTAGAGAAGAAGTCTGGATGCCACCAAAAATGTATGTGAAAGTATATTTTTAGTCACATCAGACCTTTATTGTGTAAACTAAAATCTGTTAGCCAAAATTGATTAAGATGTTTCTAGTCCATGCTGTGATTGGATATCCTGCCATTGTTTTAATTCTGAACAAATGAATTTGTGTGCCCACAGAGAAGGATGCTGCTGTTGACATTGCCAGAAGTGGGATTCTACCCACTCTGGCTCAGGCCTTACGAAGCAAAAGTTTCCTGAGCTGCCAGGTGGCTCTGGTTGTAGCAGAGATGGCCCGAGAAGGTAGGATACTGTTGCATTTTTAAGTTGTTATGTTCTTGAATAATATAAAATAAGAGTTGTGATGTTTCAGCAATAAATAATGATTATTTTAAATAATATAGATAGTCAATAGGCTTTCTCATATCACCACGGCATTACTGATTGGTCCAGATAGTGTTTCATACATCACTCAACAAATAATATGCCTCTTGAGTTATTTTTCTTTGCCCCTTGACTAACTTTTCCTCAAGGTTTGTGGAGCTGTTGTCATACACCAGGAAGTTATCCCAGGGTATGACAACATGTATGTAATAAACGCCGCTGCCCGCATCATCACCCGAACTCCATCCTACCATCACATTACACCCATTCTGCAGGAACTCCACTGGCTCCCAATTAAATATAGAATAGAATATAAGATTCTCCTCTACACATATAAATCTATTCACAACCTCGCCCCCTCTTACCTCTCGGACCTTCTCCACGTAGTTACCCCATCCCGATGTCTTCGATCCTCCTCCTCAATCCATCTTACTGTCCCTCCTGCCCGCCTCAGCACCATGGGAAGTAGAGCTTTCAGTTGCTCTGCTCCCCAGCTCTGGAACACACTTCCTCCTGATCTCCGCAACACTGACTCCCTTCCCACCTTTATGTCCAAACTCAAAACTCATCTCTTTAAAATAGCATACTCACTGTAACCTTGTTCTCCATTACTCCCTCACCTCACTATCTTTTCTGTGATGTTTTTTTTTTTTTTAAATTGTGTTGTTTACTCTTTTACTTTTGTTGTTTTTATTCTAAACTTTTAGTGCTGTTAATTCATTTATTGTACAGTGTCCTTGGGTGCTCTGAAAGGCGCTTTAAATAAAATGTATTATTATTATTATTATTATTAATGTATGTTTGTAAAATGGCAAATGATACAGATGAATTTGACAATACATTAGAATTTAATATGCAAATATTTTCTGTTCACAATGATATACTCTACTGTGCTTAAGCACTAGTTCAAGCAACATCACTATTCATCTGTATTTACTGTAATACAATATATATAGTATACTGTATATGAACATCCTAAGAGTTTCTGAGAAATAACCATAACCTGGATGACTGAGACATACTGTATATGCCATTGTGCCCCAGTGCCATTTGGAGGAAGATTGAGTCCGACAAGAGTCGATGCTGCTGGGAAGCACCCACCTCACCCCTGTAGAACGCCAGGGCTGCCTCAAGGGGGGTGGTGCATCTATTGCTAGGGCGCTTCCTGGCAAGGTGTCCAGTAAAAGGCCAGGCTCATTAGTAAAGGGAGGGTTACTGGTGAGCCATACTTCCTCGTCCTTTGCATCACTCTCCTATCCTCTCACCAACATCCAGTTGACTGCCCTTGGCACGTCCCTGGAGTTAGCGGTTTTTGGGGACTCCGGCACCTACCGGAGTTTCATCTACCAGGGCTTGGCCAAACAACTCCAGCTAAGGTTGGAGCCTTTCCCACGTCCTTGGATGGCTTACGACCTGTATGGCTGCCTGATTTGCCAAGTCATGCAATACATTCCAACCCTGGGTCTTCTAATGTCAGGTTACCATTTTGAAAGACTCACTCTCCACAACATCGACTCTCCCAATTTCCCACTTATTTGGAGTTTTTCCTGGCTTGTGAGACACAACCCACACATGGACAGGGCCTCAGGGCAGGTTCTGGGAGTTCTTGCTGTCACTTATCATGTCTCCAATCTGCTGTCTTTAAGGTCACACTCAAGTCACCTCACCCTCCTTCAGATTCCACCAACCTGTATGGATTCTCTGCAGCTTACAGGGATCTGTGGGAGGTATTTAGCAAGGCCCATGCTACAAAAACATTTTATTTGTGTATGTATATCAAGATGACATCCTCATTTTCTCCAAGAATGAGGTGTACCATGTGCATGCATCTGTTGCAGAACCAGCAACCGCTGGAAAAGTGTACGTTTCAGTGGCAGTCTTTCTCCTTCCTGGGGCTCATCATCTACCCCAGTAACAGCCAGATGGTCATGGTTAGTGTTGTCACAGACTGGCCCAACTTCTGATTGTAAGGAATTTCCCAAGCAGCAGGTTTCAGTAGAACTGCCAAGCCAAGGAGACATTTTGGACCCTCACACACTGGTTCACTACATTCCCTCTCCTTGCTGGACCCCAGTTCTTCATCAACATTGACGCCTCAGACATGAGACTGGGGGCAATATTGTCCAGTGCCCTCTAAGGACAACAGAGTTCACCCATGTGCTTTCTTTTCCAGGAGGTTGTCACCTGTGGAGCGAAATTATGATGTGGGGAACTGGGAGTTACAGGGTGGGTGGAGGGGGTCTGGAGAAGAGCAGGGCCAGGGCAGAGTCAGAGCAAGAACCCTCCAGCGGGCATCCCGGCAGTTAACTGTGCTTGCTGAACTGGTTTAGGGGGGTGGGCTGGAGGCCCGCAGTGAAGAAGGATCCAACGGAGACCAAACCCCTCAGGAGGCCGGCAGTGAAGGAAGAATCCTTTGGGAGCCCAGCAATGAAGACAGAACCGCCATAGCAGCCGGCAATGGAGGCAACACCCCTCAGGAAGCAGGAGACTGAGGCGGGACCCCCCTGGCAGACAGGAGATAGACGTAGGACCCCTCTGGAGGCATGAGACGGAGGTGGGCCCCCTCTGGAGGCAGGAGACAGAGGTGGGGATCCTCCGGAGGCAGGAAACAGAAGCCCTTAGGTGGCCAGTGGCAAGGGCGGGACCCTATGGGAGGCCGGCGGCGGAGGGAGTTCAGGTGGGGTGTCGGCAGAGACAGCCGATGGGGACCCAGGGGATTCAGGCTGGGTGTCAGTGGAGACGGTTGAGGGTTGAGGGTTCAGGTGCTGGTGTTGACCAGATCACCAACAGAGGCTCAGGGGGTAATGTCGGCCAGACTGCCAACAGCAAGGAACCAGGTGCTGGTGGTGACTCGGTGGTGGTGGACGGGACAGCCTCTGGGGCACTGGGAAGCTCAATCTCTGGGGCACTGGGCTGGAAAGGTGGTAGACATTGGGAACGACGCTTCCCCCAGCGGCCTCCCCGGGATACCATGAAGATAGCCAAGCAAGTCTCCTCCCAGGGAGACCGCTAGCTAGCTGGACCCAGGCTGGGGTACCGACTGGAAACCGGCTGGCTGGGGTGCAGACTGGGGGCCAGCTAGCTGAGCTGCAGGCTAGGGGCTAGCTGGCTGAGGCTGAGGCTTTGGGTGGTGGCCGGCTGGCTGGGGTGCAGGCTGGAGTGACTGCAGAAGGTTTCCCAGTTGGAGTTTGGCAGGCACAGAGGGCAATGCGGAAAACAGTTCCCCATGCAAACCAGGCAGCCATTTCAAAAGCCAAGGGTCAAGAACTTGTGGGCCATTTCTAAAGCTGTCATCGTGTCAGTCATCATAGGTAGGGTACCTCTTTAATATGTTGGTAATAATCCATAAGAATTCCTCCGCATGCTCCAGGGAGCTGATTACATCTGCTGAGTCCATGCTGGTCAGACCGTGTGGTCAGGTTTGCTGCAAGGCAAAGTACGGTTGGTTGCAGATGAGACGGAGGAGGAGTAGATGTAGGTGAACTCTTTATTTCTTATGGATTAACCAGGCAGGAACAAGACAGGCAGGATAACAAAAAGGCAGGTACAGACGGGCAGGCAGGGACAAGACGAGCAGTCACAGGACAGGAACAAGGCAGGAACAAACTCAGGAGATGACATTAATGGTCTGGCAAAGAATAAAGGGAAGGGTACAGGTATATATAGAGTGGGTGATAGGGAAGTGGAGACAGGTGAGGAGACTAATGGGGAACAGGTGAAAATAATCAGGGCGGAGCTGAATAATCTAAGAAGTGTGAAACACAGAACGGCAGGAAGTTAAGTGGCAAACGTGAGGAAAGGAAGGAATACAAAATAAAACAGGAAGTGAGCAGAACTAGAGTAGACAAATATAAGAACAGGAAACAAGACACAACCAACATAGGACACAAGGGATGAGAGACAAGCAGGAACACAAGAAACACAAGGAACACAAGACAGAATCATAACATGTCAGTGCCCTCTTTCAGCACTAGACCCCTTCTACTTTCGTGCCTCTCTCCTGCATCATTGGAGCAGTTCCCTGGGGGAAGAGGCAGTCAGAGGAGCGTTAGCAGGGTCCAAGAGCCAGATGGATATTCTTAGAACCGACTTTTTGTTCCCACCATGCTTTGCTCTCAAGTCGTGCAGTATAGACACACCTCTAACCTGAGCTGTCACATGTGGGTGAGCTGGATGGTCACCATCCTTCAGAAGTGGTTCTGGTGGCTGTCCCTTGATTAGAATATCAGAGAGTCGCCATGTGCCCTGTCTGCGCCCGAAGTAAGCCCTCCCACCAGCATCCACTCGAATTAATCCTCCCTTATCCTGTGCCCATGTGACCATGGTCCCACATCTCAGTGGACTTAGTCACTGGTCTGCCATCATCTGGAGGTAACTTAATGATCATTTCCATTGTGGACTAATTTTCCAAGATGGCACAGTTTGTTTCTCTGTCCAAGTTCCCTTTCATCAAGGAAACAGCAGAGATTATGCTCTCTCATGTATTCCGTCTCTATTCCCTTCCTCAGGATATGGTAACAGACCAGAGACCCCAGTTTGCCTACCTCATGTGGAAGGAGTTTTGTAGGTTTATCAGTGCCATCGCCAGCTTCTCCGCTGGGTTTCACATGCAGTCCAACAGCCAGACGAAGTGGTATAACACTATAAAAAGGTTGCTGATAAACATTGCACCCTAGCTCCTTGCTACCAGATGGGGCAGAAGTTCTAGCTGTCCACTTAGGACTAACCCATCCACGTGGAGTCTTGCAAGCTGGAATCCAGGTTTCTTCACCCATTTCCTATTTCTAAGGTTATCAACCCAGCAGCTGTCCAGTTACAGCTCCTCAGAATGATGACAATATACCCGAGCTTCCACATCTCCAACATTAGCCCATTGGTGCCCTCCTCTAGATCCCCTCCACCCTCCAGATACATTGACAGCGCGCCAGTCTACACATTGAAGCAGCAGCTTCAAGCAGCAGCACAGGCCATGCTTAGCAGTACCTCTGCAGTAGATTGAGGGGGATACTGACCAGAGGAAAAGTTGTGGGTCTTTTCAAGGAACGTCCTGGATAAGTCCCTCATCAGGGTGTTTCATAAGCAACATTGCAACCTACATGGGACGTCAGGAGCCATCCATTAAGTGGGGGGTACTGTAACATCCCGTGTCTCATAGGTGTGCTGTTTCCTGTGTTATTTTGTTTTGCTAACTTGTAGGTCCCACCCCCATCGTTATCTTCACCTGGCTCCCTCACTCATCTGCCCCTGATTATTGCCATCAGCCTCCTGTTAAATAGCTCCTTGTTTCCAATGCTGCTCTGCCAAATTGTCTTTGTTATAATCCATGTATACATCACTTTCCAGCATTCTTTCTAGTGTTTGGCTCTTTTACCTTGCTCAAGTCTTCCAGTGTTTAGGTTTTGCCTGCTCCCTGTTGCCTCCTTTTGAATTAATCCTCTTTGTACGACTGCCTTTTTTTCAGTAATAAACTCTTTTACTTTGCTGTCATGTGGTCCATCTTTATATAAAATCTATGATTAACTCCATACATGGGCACAATGTATTGCTTTCTGCCACAATGTTTCTAAAAATTATTTATGTATGATGATATGTATGATAACTGTAACTGCTAACTGTAACTGAATCTGGTCTAATAAGCTGGCTTGCCCTGCACATTGGTGGTGCAGCAGTGATGTAGTTACAGCTGGGTGTCAGAGGTACAACAGAGTTTAAAGGAAAGAGGTTAACAGGAAACAGTTATTGTATTGTATGTTGTAGCTGCAGTCAGGGACCCATGCATTGAGGCAGGCCTGGTGAAGGTGCTGGTTCCTCATCTGAACAGCAATAACGAGGAGATGCTGCTGAACACTGGCAGGGCTATCGGACGCATCTGCTTTGACAACTGTGAGTTCTTTTGAAGGCAACAGAAAGTAACAGACGGCAAGTCAGTCTTCATCACTTTTGACATCATTCAGTTCCATTTTACGAATTGTATGCAATTATCATTTCCACATCTGTTATCTGACTTATAAAATCAGGGAGACCTGAAGATTTTATATACAACATTCAGAATATTAGCAAATAACAATTTGCTATGTAAAGATATAGAGGAGTAGGGGAATAGATTTCAGCTGATGGCATTCACAATCATTAAACTTTAACTACCGTAAGCATATGTTTTGTGATGTTCTATGCAGCTAGCTTTAGCAGAATAGCTGGGAAGCTAATAATTAGTTCCTAGCAAGCAATGGCAGGAACCGAGTCTGACAGTGTGCATCTGTGTATTTGGGTTCATATCAGACTCTGACCAAACTCAGCACTCACTAGGGGTCTTTTTCCCCTCTTCTCTGTTAATGTCACCTCCAGTCAGCAGTCAGTATGGATGAAGAGAGACTAAACTTTGAGTTCTCCTCTCACTTCTGAA
This sequence comes from Scortum barcoo, assembly GCA_023238725.1. NCBI lineage: Eukaryota > Metazoa > Chordata > Actinopteri > Centrarchiformes > Terapontidae > Scortum > Scortum barcoo. The sequence goes on from CM041544.1 coordinate 727,854, forward strand.
CAGCTCTGAACAACACTCTGCAAACTCTGCAATACACTTTATTTGCTCAAGTTGAATATTTACTATTACTATTTATTTATAGACTGTTTATAGACTATTTTGGTCAGTAATAATCCATTAAGTTCTCTGTTGACTTTTAATTAAGTTTGTCCACATGCAGTGCTCTAGCACAGAGGTCCCCAAACACCAGGCCATTTGGTACCGGGCCGCGAAGAAAGAATAAAAAAAAAAAAGTTATATTTCCACTTTATTTATGGGTTTTATTTTATTTATCGGATATTGGTTTACTAACTTTCGTCTGTTCCTCTCCGCGTTCTTGACAAGTCACCAGCTCGTTGCAGAGAAACAAGCGCACGGTTCCCACTGATTCTCCATCTTTGGAGAATTTTAATTAATAAATGATCATTTATCATGTGGTACCATATGTTAATTATTATCGTCATTTAATTTAATGTAATTATACGATTATACCCCCCAGTGCACCCCCCCTCTCGTCCCGCAAAATTCTGTCTTGCGTGAAACCGGTCCGTGCTGCAAAAAAGGTTGGGGACCACTGCTCTAGCATCTAGCTCTGCTGGTTCTGAATGTTGTATATATCACCTAAATAAAAAACAACATAAAAAGTGCTTTTTGAAACACAAATACTTACACACTAAGTAAAAGGTTCAAAGCTAACAAGTAAATTTGAATACAATGTGTTTCTATTTGTTACTTGACCACTTTCACTGTCTCTCTGCACTCCACCCCCACCCAGCATATCAGCAGGACCAGTTAGTCCAGAGTGGTGTAATTCCCAGACTTGTGTCCATAATAAGGGAGTATCCAGAGAACGACCCCTTGGTCAACGTCTGCCTGCTGGCCCTCTGTAACCTGGCTGATATGGGTGATTATTCAGTATTTGTATTTATTAAAGCAATTAATTATTAATTAGCTGTTTTTAAAAAAACAGTCCCAGAATTTCGACATATCAGGTTGTGCTTTAAATTCTTGATCATGCCAGCATGATGTGTGTTTCTTTATGTGCTGTCCTGGGTTTCTCTCATCAGTCTTAACAGCAGTTACTGTGGTAACGCCACCAGAGTTAAATTATGTGCAGTTCCAAGAGCAGTCAGTCGGAAAAACAAATAGTTCATCTTCAGTGCTTCCCCAACTCATTTTATTGTACAATTTTTCAAACAATGATCCAATGCTAATACAGTGATGTCACCAAAATTAAGGAACCAAACCTAGTCTCAGAAGACAGGAGACCAACACTGATGGAACTTTTTAGTCATATTTGCTAAAACTGTCAATATGTCCTGACAATAGTACATGAGACAGATAATCTGTCTCTGTCTCCACCTGCTGCCTCTAAGGAAATTTGACAAGAATCTACCATGCCTAAATCAAAACAATAAATCAGAACAAAGTATCTGATGGAGCTTCAATCACTGTTCCTGCACGGGCTCTGTTGTACCACACATGCCCACACCCAGAGTGAACATAAAGATGGATAAATAACTGATAACTGAATGACCAAGCAATGAGAAATACAACAGTTTACATGAAACATAAGTAAACAGAAGAAGAGCAATGAAGAAAAACAAGTTTAAAAGAAAGTATTAGACCTATAGAGTGTGGAAAATAAAATATTTCCAAAAGCTGCTGTTTTAAATTTCCTGTCAGATGTTATGATCACTTAAACTGATAGGATAATTAGATAATTAGTAGTCCAACACTGTCTATAGTTATAGACCCCTGTGTTTGCAGACTCTGCACGGGATGCCCTAACAGACCTGGACGTGGCAGATGTGCTGACATTTCAGCTGAAACGGGCGCCTGATGCCGAACGCCGACATGTCATTCTGGAAATACTGGGCTCACTGGGCGAGAGTGGTAAGACCTGCATGGTGCATCAGCAAGGAGGACAGAGAAGAGAGTGTCTGAGTGTTTATAACAAGGTAGTTGCCGATTTTAGACTAGAATCAGAAAACCGTTATTGTATTGTCTGTCGCACAGAGATAGACATTTGCCTATGATGTTGCTCACACAGATATAACATCTCTGGGAGTCTTAGTCCATTTGGGGTTATCATTCAAATCAGTCAATTAATCAATCAATCTTTACTGTCCCCAAGGGAAATTTAGTTAACAGCCAAGTGACATCAGTCAGAAAAAACAACATGAAAAACCAAAACAATGGTCAATTATAGTCATTTTAGTCCTGCAGCTCTAAAGGCAAAAGCAATTACTGGATGGGTGACTTGAACAAGGCAGAACAGCCATTAACACATTTTGGAAGAACAACACAATTATTGTAAAACAAACAAAAATATTTTTTCTTTTTTTTCTTGGTCTGAAGGAGGTGTATAACACACACTCAAGTGGTTAAAGAAAACAGACAAGACAAAGCCTTTGTTTACTGAAAAAAACAGGAGCACACAAAAGAGGACATGCTAGTAAAAGGTCAACAGTAAAGCTTACCTGGTTGTGCTGTTCCACCAGATACACTGAAGCTGCAGTTTGCAGAGTCAGGAGTACCAGAGGCCTTATCAGAGATGATTCGGGTGCTGCAGGAAGGTTCTGACCCCCATGACCTCTGCAGCATCAAGATTGCCTCCAACCTCATAGTGTCCCTGCTGTTAGGAGGTGAGTGATGCAGGTGCAAATATGTTTAGCATCTCTGAAAGTGTGTATACAGCAACATGTCTCAGTATAGGTATTCATTTTCTTCGTTCAGTTCATCAAAGTAACTGCCCTGCACTGAATGCAGAATGTTATGTGACAAGTCTGATTTCAAGAATTTATTTCAAGATTTCAAGAATTTATTGTCATTTGCACAACAATTTACATCAAGCAATCATTGTCAATGAAATTCTTAAATCTCATCATGCTCCCTACAAACAATGCTCAAAAATATTAACAAGAATAGAAACAAAAAATAGATTAAAAAAAGAAAATATAAAAATAAATAATAGTATAAGAGTAATAATAGAGTAATAAATATAGATCTAAAATTTAAATTAAATAATTAAAATATAAATTTTACAACTAAGAAAATATACAACTAGAGGAGATATACAATAGATTATACAATACAATACAATAGAAAGTGATGGTGTTATTGCATGTTATTATGAAGTGATGGATCTGTGAACAGAGTTTAAGAGTTTTATGGCCTGCGAGATGAGGAGATGAAGCTGTCCCTGAGCCTGGTAGTTCGGGCACGAATGCTGCAGAACCATCAGCCAAGACAGCAGCAGACAGAAAAGTTTGTGGGGGGGTGACTGGTCTTTGTGGCCTAGTGACCGCTGGGTGTAGAGGTCCTCCTAGGATACCAGCTCCATCCTGGTGACGTGGTAAGCAGTCTTTCTGAACTGGCGGTGATGTAGCCAGTCAGGATCCTCTCTATGGTGCACCTCTAGAAGCTGCAGAGAATCCTTAACTTCATGGTGAACCTCCACAGCCTGCAGAGGAAGAAGAGCCGCTGTCTGGATGTCTTTGTGATGAAGTCAGTGTGGTGGTCCTCGCTAATTTGAACCCCGAGGAACCTGAAGCTGCTGACTCTCTCCACCTGTAGTCCTGTTGATGGAGAGGGGGGCGTGTTCCTCTCTCTGCCTCTTCCTGAAGTCCATGATCAACTCCTTTGTTTTGCTGACGTTGAGATGGAGGTTGTTGTCCTGGCACCAAGATGTCAGGGCTCTGACCTCCTTCTCTGTAGGCCGTCTCATCGTCGCCGGTGATCAGGCCGATGACAGTTCGTGTCGTCAGCAAATTTGATGATGGTGTTGGTCTTGATCTAGATAATCAGAAACCTTTGTGCATGTAATGTACTGTGCATATGATTTGCCATTTCAAATGACAGCGACTGTCAATAAATGCATTCAGATGATATGCACCACAAATCTGTGGTTGACTAACTATCATCAGCTGTCATCTCAAGAAAGAGACAGAAGAGGAGATAGAAGAGCACACAAGGGCCATGGGCTGGTCCTGACATCAAAAGCCAGCTGAGCAGCCCTGTTTCAGCCTCATTTAGGCTTATTTTATAAACATTATTTGTCTACATTGTCTGGTGCACCACTGTTGTTTTATCAGTCATTTTTACCTCAATAATATTGAGCAAATCATCCAACATCATGACTTACTGTTATACATGGGCAGTCATGTCAGTACTGCTTGTTGGAAAAATAATGTGCTGTTTGTGAATATTACAATGATCTGCTTTAAAGCACATGTGTGTGTGTGCGTGTGTGTGTGTGTCAGATGAGTCTATGCAGAAGTGTTTTGGTGAGGGATCAGGCCTGGTGTATCAGGATGTTCTATCCTGGCTGCAGAGCTCCAACACCCAGCTGCAGCTTTCTGGAGCCCTGGCCATCGCCAACTTTGCCAGGAACGGTGAGATATTTGTCAGAAAAGAATCCACATTTAAAGATAACTCTGTGACATCCCCATCTGAAGGGGCATTTTTTGTAGAGCTGATGTGGGATAAGTAAGCAACCACCACCATAGATTAGACAACACTTCCCAAAATATATATCTATATAAAAATACAGTATCTACAAAGACCTTTGCATTTACAGAAATGTATGCAAAATACTGATTTAATGTGTGTATAATTAAATTTAACACACAGCAGCTCTAGGAGTAGATCCTTCCAGCAGGATAATGTAGCAGTGCTTGAAACCCGTACCTAGTGGCCATTGGCCATTAAGACCAGAACTTTGACATGTTGTCTTCCACATCAACATCCATCCCCAACTCCATGAGCTTTACTGCATATACTTAAAGGGTTGTGGGGCACTTGGAGACCATCTCTTGAGAAAGGAGCAGGGTACACATTGAACATGTCACCAGTCAATCACGGACCGGACACATACTGTAGAGACAGACAACCACACTCACAATTACACCTACAGGCAGTTTAGTCACCAGTCAACCTGCATGTCTTTGGAGTATGGGAGGAGGCCGGAGTACCCGGAGGAAACCCAGGTAGGGAGGAGTAACATGCAAGCCCCACCCCACGCCCAACACACACACACACACCAACAGCTTCTCCATCTTCTTCAAAATACAGTTGAAAAGATTAAATGTTAGCTAATATAAAAGTAAGTAATTATTTTTTGAAGTAGGATAATTACATTGAGTTTGAGTGAGTTAACGGATTACGCGGCTACACTTTGAAGTGACAAATGTCTAATACAGTAATCATAGGTTTTGATAGTGTCTTTATTGGTCTGCTATGTTTCTGTCAGACAGTAACTGTGTGAAGATGCTGGACCTCGGTGTAGTTCCTCACATCCTGACCTTGTTGGAGCAGCATGTCGATGAAGGAGACGTGTCTGTTCAACATGCTGGACTGAGCGCGCTCCGAAACCTGGCCATTCCTGGTAATGATCAAAGAAAAACAGTAGAGATATGGTTCTATCAACATCAAAGCAATTGCTTGAAAGTTTAACACTGAAACTCACATTTTAAAGGGACGATTCACCAAGAAATACAAAATATCCCAGATGGGTTTCTATGGGTAGATGTTAAAAAAATACATGTGTCAATCAGGAAAAACTTTATCTGTAAAAGTTGTTGTACAGGCTTACAATGACATTCCTAAAATACATGTTACCATTTAAATAATACATCAAATGACATAGATGCCAACATTGTCCAGAGCATACATGTAAACACACACACCTTTTGCTCTTCCAGCCACCAACAAAGTGCGGATGCTGGAGGACGGAGTGACTGAGAGGATAAAGACCCTGCTGCGCTCTGACATGCCGCCAGTTCAGTTCAAACTGTTGGGAACACTGCGTATGATGGTGGATGGACAAGGTGATCATAACTACTAGTTTAAAGAATTAAAATATTCATGCATGAAACTACTCAGTACTTAACTATGATCCCAGGTGTTATTTCCTTTGTTTCAAAATAGTGCTGCAGTCAGACTGAATTTTCAGCAAATTGCCATTATTGCCATTCTTCCAAAGGGAGAATCCCTTAGAAAGTTCATGATTGTTCTTGCCTAGACCTCAATCAATTTGACTAATTGTCAAATTGATCACTAAATATTTAACGCTACAAACCATTGCACTTGGAATTCAGGAAAAAGCCACCACTGACATAGAAAAGTGCAATGGAACATCACTGAAGTCTGAATTCCTGAGCCTGAGCATGATGGTGCACACAGTGAAAAGTAAAGAGAAAAATCTTTTCATCAGATTTTTGCTGTGTCGAGAAACATGCTGTAACAACTATAGTCGGCATTACCATTGCAAGTCAGTTGACTAATGCTTGATAGCAGTTCGGAAACATAAAACGTTATCCATGTTTTCCAGAGCAGATGCACTGGGATGCATTTAGATTGGAAGTCAGGAATTGTCTGATTTACAATGGATTGCAGAATAATGTGGAAAACACACTGATATCACAGTGACATGCTACAGCACATGTCAAGTGCTGCCCGTAACCCCCAAGCATTGTGCTAAAGCTTTCTCAATCGCAGCTCTCTCTCTTATCCATTTTTCCACACCAACGAGACAGCAACAGAAAGGGATGATGATAGCTGCCAAGGGAGGGGAGGAGAAGAGGAGGTGCTACAGGGACGGTGAAACAATTATTTGCTGTGCACATTCATGCGCATTTGGTTTGATTTTAATATATTTCCTCTAGTACCATCCTCATAAAAAATGTGACATTTTCAACCCTAGTGCTAAGGCTGGGCTTTTTTCTCCTGTACAGCTGTGCACAACTGTGTCAACTTGAGGTCATATTTCCTACCACCTATCTCTGTTTTAAATATATTTTATTTGTATTCTTTTGCTATGTTGTGTGGGTCAGAGGAGGCAGCCTTGGTGCTGGGGAGAGATGTTGTGCTGCTGGCTCGCGTCATGGAGTGGTGTGAAGCCAAAGACCATGCAGGAGTCCGAGGGGAAGCCAGTCGCCTATTGGCTGCCCTCATCAGACACAGCCGCAGCCCTGTGAGTCTGTTTATTGTGATCCAAAAGTTTGCATAAGTTTGCGCTAAAACATGTCTTTCTTCTTGTTTGATGTATTGAGGGCAATAAATGCACACACATGCATTCAACATCAGTAACAGACTGATTTCCTCTCCCTGACAGGAAGTTGTCCATGCGGTAACGAAAGCAGATGGGATTCGGCACCTTATCTCTATGGCAACAAGTGAGCATGTCATCATGCAGAACGAGGCCCTGGTTGCCTTGGCGATAGCATCGGCCATTGACATCGGTAAAGCAATTCAAAAGAATAAGTAAAGTGAAAAGTTCTGGGCCCAGATTTATCAAGCTTGTCAGAATCACTCCTTGGAAGTTCCAGGAAGTACTTCCAGGAAGGCAAGGCTCTGCGGCTTCTCTAAGCAGGAGAATATTGTCATTCTTAAACCTACATGTAGGTCACTCTGACAACTGTTGTCCTCTTAGGACCACTCAGATGCTCGATAAATCTGGGTATGACTCCATATACCCTTACTCTTTGGTTATCCTTTCTTTGTTCATGACTTTGTAAATATTTGGATGAATGATTTCATCACACAGGAGGGAAACATGGAACACTGCTCTTCTGTGGATGTAGCCTAGGCCATCAGTTTTGTCTCTCCAACAAATACACACAGACACACACACACACACAGTGAAAGATGAAATTGTTTTCGCATTCATGGAGTTGTTGAGATTATTTGGTGTATACAGTATGATGTACTCTTAAGAGTAGCCTATTGATACTCTGTGTTCACAACAAGCAAACTTACTATTTGCTTTCTTGCTGTGTTGAGCTTAAAGCTAAAAAGCTTTATGGCATTTGTACCTTTGGTCCTTAGTGGCTTATTTGGCTCAAACATTATGGCAGGCTTTCAGCTGTTATTTGAAGCTTTGTGTAACACACTAACCAATACATCATGTGCATTCCCGTGTATGGATGTGGAAGAAACTCCCTTCTATTTTAAATTTAAATACGTAATTGATTAAGTATCCTTTAGTATGCTTATAATGCTGAAAAGCATTAAGCTTTCAACTGTTTCAATAAGACGTAAAAGAAGTCAAGGCTGCATGTAGATTGTTTGATTCCAACTAATGTAGGCTTAAAAAAGAGCTGCTGTGTGTGAGTAATCAGCACCACAGTGGTTGGACAGCTGTGCTTCAGGCTAACAGGATTTATTTTTAGCCCGACTAATAATAAACACTGTGAAACATGTATAATACCCACTTCAAAGGAAGGCACATGCAAGTGTGCCCAGATGCATTTGCTACACTAAGGAATACCCTGGACTAATTACTTCATGATGCAAGATAGTTGAGAAAGCAGTATTAAGCAATATTTTAATCTATATTTTAATATTAAAATATATTTAATATTATATATTTTTTAGATCCATTCATATGTGTGTGTACCTATATGTTTGTGTTTATTTGTGGGTGTGTGTGAACATTACAGACTCTATGAAGGATCCATTTAGAGATGCAGAACTGCTGCCCATGCTGAAGAAGATGTTGGAGGATCCTGTTGGGGCAGTCGAGGTCCAGTTCAGTGCTTTAGGCCTCATCTGCAGCCTGGCTAACTCCAGTAGGTGTTGATTTTAGAACACACATTCACAGAAATTCTTTTCATGCAGAAAGCTTGTTGATATTTGAACTTAACAGCCAAATAAATACCCCCCTAAATACACCCCACCCCCTTTCACTTCTCCTTCAAACTCACACAAGTAACACACAGCATTAGTATTGGTTTGAGCACAAGCACAAGTTGTGGCAAAGTGGCAATATTTGACGACCTGGGAATGAAAATCGGTAGCGGCGAGGAGACACTTTCTGAATTTGACAAATGAACTTTAGAAGTCCAAGTTACCAGATAGAAAATCTGATGAAATCATCAACCCGACTGACAATTCATTTTACTGTTCTCTACTAACTGACTTTAAAATGGAGCCTCAGTTGTGATCCAATCACAGCCTGTAGAAAAACACAGATCAGTCACTGGAATCACCCACATGGACCTGAATTTGTGGAACTGGATGAAGGTGAAATGAGACAACAAGCTTTTGACAAGTTACAAGATGCACTTTGTAATTAAAGATGAGTTCTAAACTCAGGCAAGACTAAATATATGTTATTCTCTAGAGTTATAGAGATATATAGAGATATATTTTATATATTACATTTGAGTATCTCACAGGATAAAAAAGTTTAATTTAAACTTAACCCTAACCCACATTGAAACACTTGATAGAAAGCTACAACAAAAATGTGGGTATTTGTACAGAAACAGAGATAGTTTTCTTAGGCTCAGTAGGAAGCTGATGATTGAGGCTCTCTTCCCTTCTGTCTTGGATTGTAGTGATATCATCTATAGACAAATCTCTGCATCCAATTTTAAACCCCTATATTATTCTATTCATCACTGCATCTTGAGCATTTCTAACAATCCTCCAATAGGTCAATTTAAAACCATGATAACAAACTACTCCATTCTTGAATGCAACTGTGTTCTGTTTTTGTCTGTTTGGACTCTTTTGGATATTTTTTTTTCTGTTTTAAATTGTACTCTCTGCATTATTAGAAATGAGGGCCCTCAATGATTCCTCAAGATTTAAATTAAGGTTGAATATGATATGCTATGATTTGTCTAATGGTCAAAAATCCACATTTAGGTATTGAACTAACTTCTGAACTAACTAACTAACTAACTTTGTGTGTGATGAATTGTGATGTTGCCACTTCAGGTCCAGTGGAAGTAGGTGGGCAAGATTTTCAGGTTCTTTATATAACCTGACTGATGCATTAAGTAATGATCACCAGTTCTAAGTGAATGTGTCTGTCTAGTTCTTGTTGACAGGTGTAAAAGATATATATATGTGTGTGTGTGTGTGTGTGTGTGTGTGTGTGTGTGTGAGTATACACCCACCCCACACGTGTGTGTACTATATACACTATATTGCCAAAAGTATTCACTCACCCATCCAAATAATTGAATTCAGTTGTTCCACTCACTTCCATTGCCACAGGTGTATAAAATCAAGCACCTAGGCATGCAGACTGATTCTACAAACATTTGTGAAAGAATGGGTCGCTCTCAGGAGCTCAGTGAATTCCAGCGTGGTATGTGATTGGATGCCACCTGTGCAATCCAGTCATGAAATTTCCTCGCTACTAAATATTCCATAGTCAACTGTCAGTGGTATTATATAAGTGGAAGTGATTGGGAATGACAGCAACTCAGCCACGAAGTGGCAGGCCACGTAAAATGGCAGAGCGGGGTCAGCGGATGCTAAGGCGCATATCACACAGAGGTTGCCAACTTTCTGCAGAGTCAATCGCTACAGACCTCCAAACTTCATGTGGCCTTCAGATTAGCTCAAGAACAGTGCGTAGAGAGCTTCATGGAATGGGTTTCCATGGCCGAGCAGCTGCATCCAAGCCATACATCACCAAGTGCAATGTAAAGCGTCGGATGCAGTGGTGTAAAGCACGCCACCACTGGACTCTAGAGCAGTGGAGACGCGTTGTCTGGAGTGACGAATCACACTTCTCCATCTGGAAATCTGATGGACGAATCTGGGTTTGGCGGTTGCCAGGAGAACAGTACTTGTCTGACTGCATTGTGCCAAGTGTGAAGTTTGGTGGAGGGGGGATTATGGTGTGGGGTTGTTTTTCAGGAGCTGGGCTTGGCCCCTTAGTTCCAGTGAAAGGAACTCTGAATGCTTCAGCATACCAAGAGATTTTGGACAATTCCATGATCCCAACTTTGTGGGAACAGTTTGGGGATGGCCCCTTCCTGTTCCAAACATGACTGCGCACCAGTGCACAAAGCAAGGCTCCATAAAGACATGGATGAGCGAGTTTGGTGTGGAAGAACTTGACTGGCCTTGGCACAGAGTCCTGACCTCAACCCGATAGAACACCTTTGGGATGAATTAGAGCGAAGACTGTGAGCCAGGCCTTCTCGTCCAACATCAGTGTCTGACCTCACAAATGCACTTTTGGAAGAATGGTCAAAAATTCCCATAAACACACTCCTAAACCTTGTGGAAAGCCTTCCCAGAAGAGTTGAAGCTGTTACAGCTGTTTCGGGTGGGCCGACGTCGTATTAAACCCTATGGATTAAGAATGGGATGTCACTAAAGTTCATATGCGTGTAAAGGCAGATGAGCGAATATTTTTGGCAATATAGGGTATTTAAACACAAACACACACACACATATATGTGTATGTGTATATATATATGTGTATGTATATATGTGTGTGTGTGTATATATATGTACTCACAACACTTACATCCATACTGACATACACACACAGATGTTATCTGCACATTTTTACTTGCACTACGAGTTTCAGTCCATCTCACACTCCTCCCTCTTTCTCTTTCCATCTTTGTCTTCTCTAGGTGTGATGAAGGAGGAGTTGAACTCTGTGAATATGAAGGAAAGCCTTAGTAAACTGACCAATCATAGCAGCAGTAAACTGGCATCACAGGCCACCTCCATAATGGCCATTCTCGGTGACACCAGCTAAATCAGCAAACTGCAGCAACAAAGGATTTCATCTGCTGTATGGATTTCTCCAGCTTACTCAATCACACACTTTATTCAAATGATCTTACTGCACAGATACTGCTACATATTGAATTGGCTTCTACAAATGTCACTTGTTTTGTGGTAATAATTACAAATTAAAGTTAATAAATACTAATACTATATTTCCCCAATAGTAGCAGAAGGAATAAACTACATAGTAATGTAAATAATGATTTGTAGTGCTTAAAACCTACCAGAAGTAGGGTTAAACATGTTACGTTTGATGTGAGGGTTGGCTGGCAAGGAAAGGCCATGAGGTCATTAAAACCAAAGGGATTCATTTAATCAGGAGCATGAATGTGCTCAACATTTTCAATGGCAATCTACCAGATAGATCATGAGACGTCCTATCTGCAAAGTTGACAGTTTGGATTGAGGATCCAGTCAGAGGGATGTACACTGAGTGTCCAAAACAGGAAGGTCTTGTGTCTAAGGAGCAAGAATGTACTGAGTAAATTTCATGGTCCATTAGATGCTGCTGATTTTTACAAACAAACAAACATACAGTAAATTTACATTAGTGGTGGCAGTAGATGAAAGGGAGGGGACCATTAACATCCACAAAGAATTATATTGAAAATTCAGTCCTAAGTATGCAAAATATCCTGCCAGCTGATCAAAGAAAAATTATGACAATGACACTTTCCTTTCAGTGACTCCTGACAATGGCACAAAAAGGTCAAGGTAGAAACCATATAATGCTCATCACATTGTTGTTGGGGTGCCTTGCTCTAAGCTAAAGTGATTGGTCAGTTGAAAGATTCAATTACATTACCTAATACAAGGTCAAAAATTTGAGGGCAAATGATTTTTCCTTATTGGATGCACATTTCAACATTTGAGGGCTTTAATCTACTCATTCAGTACAGGCTCAACTGCAAGTATATCATATGGACTTCAGGTGGATCAAAGAATTCAGAAATTTAATCACATGTATTCACAGTGCACCAGCATATGAACTGATAATAAAAAGTGTTTCATCTTTCACATCAAAAAGGGAAAATGACAAAAAGCAACAATCATATTCTTCCAAAGTCCACTTACTAAAGTTCATTCAGAGCTTTCCACCACATCTCATGGGCTCCATCAGTGGATGAAGTTCACTCTATTGTCATGTAGAAAGGACAGTTGTCATCACATGATCATCACATGGAACATTAGTAAAAAAAAAAAAAGTATATCAAATAACTGAATTCAATGACCAATTGAAAATGTTTGACCTATGATTTTAACTGTAATGATGCCTGTTTCAAATAAAACCACTGGCTATGATTATTGGCATTAAATTTCATTTAAATAAATGTCTGTTAAGTCACTATCTACTGCAGAATGATGCAACACAATGGTGATTGAGGCCTATGGCCCACTGATGAAAGCCTGCAGCATTTGCAGTATTCTGACCTGCATGTGTGGCAACTTTCCCACACATGTAATCTTACTGTGCCAGTTGGTAAGATTAGAAAAAGGTGCTCTGTTTTTAAAATCAGAGCGAGTATATGCTCCAGGTCTCTTCTCCTTTCTCTGTGGTGCACACCAGCTCACCTCCAAAGCCTGCACTGTGTCACTCAGTCTAAATCTCTTTTTACTTTACAAATTTTTTTTTAGAAATTATTACATTATGTATGCACACACAAATACACACACACACACATAGCTCTCAGCAGTTTGTCATAAAATAACCATAAGAGAAGATCTCACGGTAGAAATACACATGAAGCTCTGAAGACTGCAAAGGACACTTGTAGAGGTACAGTTGTGCACCTGCTCAGATGGTTGTCAAAGGACATGAATAGGCTGATCAATCCAAAGTCTGTTATCATGAAGCTTTAAAGGAAAGAAGATGAGATCTTTACTGGGCATACAGCTGTCTATATAGTAACAATAACAATACTATATAGACATCCTATTGTCAGAGGTGTGAAACTGAGGTATGGAAGATACACCAGGGACACACCACGATACATGAAGCTCACGGATTCAAGACTTGCCTTTGTAACCAGTCAGTATTCTGCTGATTTCATGAATCCACACACTTCGATACAGCAGGTGGCGGAATGCGCCGTTTGCGCCAATAATGCCGAAGAAGAAGAAGGTGGGCTGGAGACGTGGGGGGCGGAGCCTGCCGGGCTGACAGGAGACATTTGTTGCATGTCAACAGTTCACACACTGTGTAGTTAACACTGGTTAGCAAACAGGTAACACACACACACACATGACTCAGGTAAGCCGTCAGCAGTGGGGGGAGGTGTCCGGCCTGGGCCCGGTGGATCTGTGGGTGCTCCGGTCCCCCCAGGTGCACGTGGAGGTGGTGACGCTGGGTGCCGTCCTCCGCTCGGTGTGCTGCAGAGGGACAGACGGTCAGATGGAGGACGTCGTCCTGGGCTACGATGACCTGGAAGGTAGGATGATGGTGAGATATGAGTTAGTGTCTGTCTCTGTATGGTTACGGTCAGGGTGATGACTCATTGTCAAGTTAATACTTACTTTAGGTTTCTCTTCCAAACTGTAACCTAAGACATAGTTTCAGACTCTCTGAGCAAATAAAATGTTTACTTCATTGTCATTTTCTGTCTACATAGTTTTAAGCGTTGTTAGAGGGACCCTGTCACTCAAGAATTTCATTTCAACGTCTGCTTCATGTTGTGCACGTGGCAAATAAAATCCTGAACCTTGAAAGTGTTAACAGTGAGTACCTGTCTCCTTGTTAACCATTAATGTGTTCACTTGTACAAAGGTGATCGCTCAGTGGTTCAAGTCGCTGGCAGACTGTTGGGAGCACCCGGGCATTTCCCGCTGACCTGAGGGTCACTTTGGCCCTATGAACAGTCCACTTGCCAGCACTAGTATAGCATGTTCACAGGCCACACTTTGCAATGCGTGAGACATGATTTGTTGACGACAAAGCAACCATCTACCTCCTCCTGTACTGATAATATTTTAGACAAGCTGCTCAGTTAAATGGACGCTCAGAAGAAAAGAAAAGCTGCTGCAGAGAGGGAGAGAATAAAAATGAGAACGGCCAAAGATGCAGCGAAGTGCTGCAAAATAAGCAACATGTTCCCCAGTAAGAGACCAGGTCAGTCAAACACACACACACAGAGCTAACCCAGCATGACCAGCTCATAAGTGGGAATTACTTACTGATTACCCTGAAGTAGGTTTGCTGTGACTCCAAACTCACTGACAAGAGAGAGAGAGCTTCTGCTGAGTCAAAACTCATGGTCAGTGGTGTGTTTTGTTTTTAAACTTTGGTATTATACTTAATTATTCAGTTAAAGTTCAGTTTATCTGACTTAGTCTAAAGGTGTCCACATACAGTCATTTGGCCACTCTTGTGCTTTACGGAGACATAGGAATGATGATTTCTATTATACTGATTGTTGTACACACATCTTCACTAAAGGAAAGTATAACATTCGCTTGTGATCTAACAAAGAACATGTGACAAGACTGTTACACTCGTTACATCAACAAAGGGTTAGCCTACAAAATGAGTGTTTTGCATGGACAGGATGGCCTGGGATGGAATTGAATCCATGATCCGAATGACTGTTTCAGTCCACCCCTGGTTGCAGTGCATGCCATAAGTAACATATATTTTGGGAACCACAGGGTTGGTGGTTTTAATCCCGACTCAGGTGAACTTTTCCTTGAGAAAACAGTTTTGGACTCTCAGTAAAGTAAATCATTCCACATCTTTTAAACACTGAATTTTCTTCAGCTTCAGCTACTTTATTCAGCTACTAACACACACGTGACACAGCTGTACTACAGTTAGCACCCATTTTTGGGGGAACTCCCTCTTGATTTGTAACTGAGTGACTACACGGCAGACATATAGAAGCTGAAAGAAATTGATTGGGTTGCTTAAAGTGCCAGTCGGAGATTCTGAGAATCTTACAGACTGAAAGTGGTCTTATTTTGAAAATCAGAGTGGGTACATGTTCCAGCTCCACTCTCTCTACAGTGCACACCAGCCCACCTCCAAAGCCCCTCCCTGCAGCATTACTCAGTCTAATTCTCTCTCCTTAACTCACTTTTCTTCATTGCTCTTCTTCTGTTTACTTATATTCTGTGTAAACTGTTATTTTTTTAATGGCTTGGTGGTTTATCTGCCATTACATCCATTCAGATCATATACTCATATACTCTGTTCTGATTGGCTGTGTTAGAGGCAGCAGGTGGAGCCAGAGGAGCCTGACTTTTGTTTCACAAATTATCTGGACATAGTGACGGTTTTATCAAATATGACTAAAAGTCATTTTTAAATAACTTCTACTTTAAATGAGTGAGGTGTAGTGTAAGTTGTGTGTGTATGTGTGTCAAACTGTTTAGACAGTTTTACACAACATGGTACTACAAATGAATGATCACAACTTGTAAGTAGGAATTGTTAGTTTGTGTATTTCTCTGTGAAAAAGGTAGTATTTTATTTTTATTTCTGTTATTACTATTACTGTTACTTCTACTCCCACTACTGCTACTACTACAACTTTAAGTGTTTTTACTGCTAATGGGATACAGGTTAGAGGATATATAATTAATTATGGAAAAGGCCAGATTTACATCTATTTTGCAAATATGTATTTCTCAGAATGTAGTTCCTTCGTTACACCATAAGAGGGAGTATCCACTAAACTGTTAATTGTAGTGTTTAACACCTTCCTCCTTTGTAATTCTTTCTGGCAAGCTGCTCTATAGCAGGAATATAATATAATATAAGATAATATGCTTTGTGGGAATTGCTGGATTGATGGTTTCAGCTGCAACTCTTTGCAGGGTCAGCAATTAGACTCCTGACTGTTCTGCAGTTCGTTGCAATGTACTTCCGGATTTTGCAAGCCTTTGATTTCTGTTTTACCAGAAATGTTTTTAAAAATGTTTAAGATATCAACATTCATATTCATTTTTATGTTGTTTTTTTTAAATAATTTTTACAATAATGTTTGTATTTGACCGCAGCAGATCCCTCCCACACATACACATTAAACGTTTTGAGGGAAATTCTCTGATTATAGAAACTGAGTGTTAATGTGGTTTTCAGAATCTAAATGTAAAATGTTATCAATATTAATGTGTAAGATTACATTTTATTGAGGGAGGTAGCTACCAGTATTTATTTAGCCCCAACTAGTATATTTATATACATACATTATACATTTATAAAAGAAAAAAAAAATTTCAGAAGTGAGAGCAGCTACATTACGTCATGCTGACACATATCATGTGAACATTGTGAACCACATAAATTCGGTCTGCATAGTATAAATGCATTGTATAACTTGCTTTGATAGAAGTATAGTAGAAGAGACATCTGGATGAGCCAAGAGAGTAACTGAAGTCAATGTAAGCACATATTATGCTGGTGAAGGTTAATAGGTGAATAGCTAAATGTGAATGTGTTGTTCTGTGTTGTCTTGTCAGGCTATGTGTCAGATAAGCGGTACCACGGAGCCACAGTGGGCCGTGTGGCCAACAGAATCGCAAAGGGACGCTTTGTAGTGGAGGAAAAAGTCTATCAACTAGATGTCAATAATGGACCGAATGCACTGCACGGAGGGCTGAAAGGCTTCAATAAGGTAGGACTAAGTGAACATGTGTTTGTGTTTCATTGACTTGAATGAGCTTGTATTTCTAGAAAGCTTATAGCAATTTCTGTAGAACTTAACTGAAAAAGTACCATTTCTTTTTCTTGTTTGTACTTGTTGTTTCACATTAGGTTTGACTGAGGCATGACAGTCTTTCCTCAATTATGTCCTTTTTTGTCCTTGTAATTTTCCCTCATTAGTTTTCATACCAGTAAGAACACAAAGAAATCCAGGCAGTGGAATCAGCATTGTCCAGACAGGTTATTTTGTTATAGTAGGCTTTGCAAGCATGTTGAATGACCAGACAACATCTATCTCCATAATGCCCACACTTACTTCACTGATGGGGTGTTTACTGTACTGTGTGCGCGCTCACTTTGCTATGGCTTGTTGCCTGTAGTTGTTATTGGCATTGCGCTCAACTGCTTGAAGAACAGAACCAAAGAAAACACTGTTTTGTGTAATTGCACACTGAATGTTGCTTTACACTTCACACTCCTTCTTACTGGATGATCATCGTGCTGGGTCCTGTCCTTGATCTGTTTAGAGGAAACATGTTTATAAATCCATGTTGAGCAAACAGGGCATCAGATCATGTATTTATTTTCTCCTCCCCAGCCACACCATCAGCTCTGTGAAGGCTGTATTAAGTCACAGTGGTGCTTTGATCTAAATGCTACACATGAATGTTACAATCAGATGTGATAGTAATCCAGACAGCTGTTATCATAATATTAACTAAAAAAAAACTTGAGTATCAACCTCATAGTGGCACTACAGAAAAATAATGATTAAAATCATCAGGATTCCTCAATCAAGAATGTCTGGTACAAACTGTGAATCCATCTAGTAGATGTTAACTTGAACTGTT
Source organism: Scortum barcoo (assembly GCA_023238725.1). Lineage (NCBI taxonomy): Eukaryota > Metazoa > Chordata > Actinopteri > Centrarchiformes > Terapontidae > Scortum > Scortum barcoo. The sequence continues at coordinate 745,875 of CM041544.1, forward strand.
ATAGTCTGTTACGGCTCTGCAACTTGCAAATTCCTAGCACCCACTGAAAAACAAGCGCAATGGGTGTCACACAGAGACAGAACACCTGGAAGTTACTGTAGTGCAGTACAAACCCAAATACCTACCTCTGAAATGAAACCACTGAGTGTAATATTGCAGGCAATGAAAAGTACAGAAAATTAGCTATTTTCAAAAGATTATTAGCCTACATGAAGATTGAATACAGCATCTTTCATTTTTTTAATGTATCTGCAATAAATATTAACACTTTAAAATGGTTCATGGAAAATAAAGTAAGCCTTCTTAGGGGAAATGTCTTAAATGTCGGCTCAATTTAGCAAGATCTGTGGCACTCAGCATTTTTCTATTCAGGAATAACTAAATGTGATGAAACTATATTAATAAAACACAGAATCAGCATTTAGTTGCACTAAAGTGAACAGTCGTAGAGATATTGATTTAGGAAAATTAAAGATTGTTAAGGTGAAATGTATTTATTTTTATTTTCAGCAACAACTATTTACATGCATGAATGTTGCATATTAAAATTGTCCTTAGGGTTTCTCTGATGTTCAGTACAAGTTTCAACCTAATCCAGTGAAAAAGGAATTGAATACACATACCATAGATATGACTCAATGATGAAAAGTTTTCACATGACTTTTTTTTAAGTAAATCTATGACATGATTTAAGTTGGTATGGAGTGACCCATCTGTGAATACTGTATGGTACTGTATGTATGTGTTTGTATCTTCAGGCTATCTGGCTCGCTACAGCAGTGCAAGGTGGTGTGCAGCTGAGTCTCACCAGTCCAGATGGAGACCAGGGTTATCCTGGAGAGGTTCAGGTCTCTGTTGTGTACACCCTACAAGTAAGCACAACTGGCTCGTTATTTCACAGCTCTTTCACATCCCAAACATTTTTCTATTTTTCAACCAATGTTTGCTTTTGGCTGGGATGATCTGACTTAACAGTTTTTGCTCATGATCGATTCTGTTCACTGAAACCCAAACCATATTTCTGGTCAGCACAGAGCTCTCTAAGGTAAACAACTTTTGGTGAAATTCAACAATCTTGGATTAGAAGACTCCCTGATTTGATAGATAAATTAAAGTATTTATATTTTTACAGAATTAGGAGGAGGACTCTTTATCATTGAAGAAATCAACACATTGCAAAATGATATATTGACTTTGTTGTTAGTTGTGGGATTGTTTCACTAAATTTTGAGAAGTTTTGTCAGTCACTATTTTCAAGACATATATTGCATATAAATAAATGAATGCTAGTTCATGCATATACATAAATGAATGCTAGTTCAGTAAAATTTGAGTTGTGTGTTCAGGGTGAAACTCTAACTGTTGAATTCCAAGCCCGGTCTACAAAAACCACCCCCATCAACCTCACCAACCACTCCTACTTCAACTTGGCTGGACAGGTATGGGCACAAACAATAACAACTGTCATTGAAAAATATGTGTGTGTGTGTGTGTGTGGACAGTGTGTTGGGATTGTTTACAGCAGTTAGTGGAATTCAGCTCCTGGAGAATCCAAAGACCATGTCAGCGGTCGGTAGGTTTGAAAGTAATCCATCCATTAGATTTAGAAATTTCTTGATTTCCAGTGGAACACGTGCCCTGTTGATAGCATTAGAGGGGGTAATCAAAAACAGGGAAATCCATCCTCTCAGAGTTTGAATATCCATAACATATTTCCTTATAATCATAAGTATTGAATGGATTGATGAGCTGAGACCTTTCTGATATCATCCCAACACTTCCCTCTGCTGTGCGTGTGTGTAGGGTGCAGCAGATATCTACGACCATCAAGTGTCCATCGCTGCTCAGTCCTACTTGCCTGTGGATGATACATCAATTCCTACAGGTAAAAGATTTACATTACATGTGTTAATAGCAGCAATGGAGAGTGGTTTATTTAAATGTAGTGGACAATATGTGACAGTGTATTTCTATCTTGTTTATTTTATTTTGTAATATTATACTTTTTTTTTAATCTTTTATACTTATTCTATTTGGGCTTGCACCGGGACCAGGGTAGCTAATCTCGTTCCTTTCCCATGTTTGACTTGTGTTGGAATGACAATAAAAAATCCTTGAATCCTTGAATCCTATGTGGAGGTATGTGTGTATGGGTCTCTTAAAATGTGCACACTTAAAATGGCAACCCTCTGGCCTGAGTCTAGTGGGGAATCATTCCATGGCATTGCACGGCTTGGCATGACTCAACTCATCTCCCTTGGAACCGTTGTGTTTCGTAGTAGTTGGTGTTACTGTTGCACTGTGTCCTGTTGTTTATGTTTGTTAGGATACATTGTTACTTTGTATTCTCTTGCAGTAGTTTGTTTCACGACGCCTCTCAATGACAGTCAGCTCAAAATCTCGCCTACATTGAGGGGTTACTATCTGCAGTGGAAAACAAAGTTTAGAAAAGTACCTGGTACCAAAAGCGAGTTGAGCCATTCAGTGGAAACGCAGATTTTACTGCATGTCCAACCAATCATTGTGTTTCTTCTCTCTATCTATTCTATCTTCATCACGTTATATCTTATTTGATAACAAACAAGGAGCAAAATGCTGCTCATTGTTCTTTGGAATTTTAACAGAGCAAACATCAGCCACGAACATCTAACATTCAGACAGCATATTAAGTGTCCCACCAGGGATACAAACATAGCTATAACCGTTATAAAGGACGCCCAATGCTCTGTTCCACATTCAGCTCTAGGATTGTCTGATCACTGTCATCTCACTAGTTCATATCATTGCGATCCACAGGCAGAAACTAAAATCTGCCTGTGAGGAGACAGAGTGGAGTTTTTGAGGCTGCACTTACAGATCTATATGAACACATTGACACTGTGATATTGCACATCAATTTCTGTGAGGATGAGTGTGCTGACTAAAACCTCCTGCACATACAACAACAAACCCTGGTTTACAGTAAAATTCAGCTTTGTCTGGCCAAAGAGGAGGCCTACAGATGTGGGGACAGAATCCTGTACAACCAGGCCAGAAACACACTGACCAACATCAGATTAGCAAAGAGGAGCTACACTGAAAAACACCTGTTCAGGCAGCAGTCCTGTGTTGATATGGAGAAACCTGAAGGACATTACTAACATGAACATGTGTCTTGGATGATACCATTACATTTGGACAGCTTTAAATATGTCGGTTCATACCTGCTTTAGAATGCGTCTTCACATGCGTATGAGTGACCACTTGTGATCAGATCTCACTTCCCAGCTCTATATGCAAGCATGTCACGACAACCATTTCATTAAAGTACATTAATTAAATTAAATTTAAGTTAACCGGCTAACCTTATCACACCAACTTGTGCTGTGGGTAAAATGACACCCAGGAGATATAAGATGAGTTTTGGCATACATTATTTTTAATTATGCAGTTATTACCTAAGCAGCATTAACACGAAGAAAAATGCCATCAGCATTTGTGGTTCGAGTAAAGACCGAGCTAAAGTAAATGATTAAGACAGTAAGTTAGAATGTGGTTCCTTCCTATTGTCAGTTTGGTTACTTGTCTCTCAGATAAATATTAATCTTTGGGAAAATCATTAATATTAGAACTTTTTTTAGACTATAAGGGAATGCTACAGTACTGAGGTTTAGCTGTGCTATTGTTTACTTCTGCTTACAAGGAGGAGGATGTCAGTTGAGTAGGCAGTGCCTCAATGTGGCCAAATATGCATATGCATACACACTGCTAAAAGAAATTTTCAAGATTTCAAGAATTTATTGCCATTACATAACAATTTACATCAGCAATCATTGGTAATAGAAATTCTTAAATCCCAGGCTCCCCAAACAATGCTAAAAAATATTAACAAGAATAGAGACACTCAACAAGAAAAAAAAATAGATTAAGAAATAAAAATATAAAATAAAAGTAAAATTTATTTTAAAGATAAATAATAAACTAGAGTAATAACATAAATAAATAAAATAAAATATATAACAAAAGTTATACAAATGTAATATAAACTTTAAATATAAACTAAATACTATACAACTAACAGATATATACAATAAAATATATACAATAAAAGTAATGGAATTCTTAAAAAGTGATGGTGCTGTGGACAGAGTTCAAGAGTCTTATGGCCTGCTGGGATGAAGCTGTCCCTGAGTCTGGTGGTTCGGGCCAGAATGCTGCAGAACCATCAGCCAGACGGCAGCAGACAGAAAAGTTTGTGGCTGGAATGACTAGGGTCCTTGATGATTTTGGTGGCCTTCTTCTTACACTAGGTGTAGAGGGCCTTCTTCTTACACTGGGTGTGGAGGTCCTCCATGGATGGCAGCTCCGTCCTGGTGATGTGTGCATGCTTTCACCACCTCTGTAGAGCCTTATGGTTGAGGGAGGTGCAGCTGCCATACCAGGTGGTGATGCAGCCAGTCAGGATCCTCTCTATGGTGCACCTGTAGAAGCTGCAGAGAATCCTTAAGTTCATGTTGAACCTCCACAGCCTGCGGAGGAAGAACATCTGCTGTCTGGATGTCTTTGTGATGAAGTCAGTGTGGTGAGTCCAGGTGAGGTCAATGTGGCCAAATGCAGCTCAGAGTACCTACAGATGTGGTCTGAACAAACAGATCTCAGTGCATCCTCAGTGTGTCTCAGTGTGGGTGCAGGTACCAGGTCAAAACAGGGCCTGGTTCCTTCAACATAGAAACAGCTGCACCACTTTCCACCCCTCAGCCCTCCCTACTCAACTCCCACCTGCACTCCTCTCTGTGAGAGACAGAAGATCAGGAATGCACCAGGACCAAACAGCGTGTCTCCGTCCAAAAAAAATCACTCAAAGCCACCACCACCTACTGGCAACTTTTAAGATGAGTTGTTTTTGTGCATGTGTAACCAGGTTTGGTTCTGTAGAGTCCTCTGGTTTCTTTAGGCCTATTGAATTGGCTTTACCTTTGCTCATTAGTTAGCTTGTAGCTAGCTAGACAATCTCTGCTTTTGGCCCTTTTCATACCAGTTTAATTGAATCTGAGCTTTTTTGGACACTGTCTGCTGATTACTGTAACTTATGAACCCGTGAAAACGTGCACGTACTGATACTTGCAGGTTTAGTATGGGAAGTGAGACTCTCACTTCCCATACTAAACCTGCCAGACTACGTCACATGAATGTCACTTACAAGGTCACATTCCTTACATGGTGTCAGGGAACGAGCAAAAAAGGACAAAGATGTAATAAGAAAACTTGTCTTAATAAAGTTACACATTTTTACAACAAGTGACAAAATCCTTAAAGAAAGTAATTAACTAGAAAAATAACTGAAAAATTAGGGTCCAAAATCAAAACAGGTTAACTAAGCAATAAAGAACAAAAAAAGACTGTAGCAGCTGCTGCTGGCTGTAACACATGTTGCACAATGAGTCTCTTCTTCCTCTACACAAACAACTACAACTCAGGACCAGTCTGTCAAACGGTGATGAGTCTGCATCAAAGGTTGAACAGCTGGGCCTCTGGTCAAAATACAGACTGTACATAAAGATGGACGAAAGCATCGTAAACAATGTCACCATTGCAAGATGGCCGCGCTTGTATCTGGGACACATCATCCATCTTTATATACAGCAGTAGTTCACAGCCTGGAGATGGACACGCTCAAAACTGTGGAAATGACCCTGGATTTCAGGAGGAGCCCCCCAGCATTGCCCCCTTCTCTGTTCTAAACAGCCCTGGGTCTTTCAGCTTTCAGGTTTGTGGGATCTAGAATCTCCCAGGACCTAAAGTGGGAGTCTAACATTGATACCATCAGACAAAAGGCCCAGCAGAGGATGTACTTTCTGCACCAGCTCAGGAAAGTCAGCCTGCCTCAGGAGCTGCTGATCCAATTTTACACACTTACTGCATGTCCAGAGTCAGGAAAAGGTGAGGAAACATCACATCATTATACATGGTTGAGAGCACTAACCATGAGTCTTTTGGACAGAGTCTAACATTCCAAAATGTCCCATAGGTAGTACAATAGCATATGACTCAGATCATTTCTATACTCGGTGAACTATTCAGTGGCCCCTCTTGTCCTGTGAATGTAGGTATTGTTTCCCTGGAAGAGATCCTTCCCATCCATCTGTCCATCATCTATACCATTTATCCATTGCTGGGATGCTGGAGCTAATGCCAGCTGTCATTTGGCGAGAGGCAGGGTACACCCTGGATTGGCTGCCAGTCAGTCAGTCACAGGGCTGACATATAGAGAAAGACAACCAATCATACACGCGCACATTCACACCTATGGGCAATTTGCAGTCACTAATTAATCTAACCTGCATTTATTTGGGTTGTGGGTGGAAGCCGGAGTACCCAGGGAGAACCCATGCGGGCACAAGGAGAACATATAAGCTCCACACAGAAGGGCCCCAGCTGGTCTTGCTGTGAGTCGACAGTGCAAGTTACTGCATTACCATACAGCCTAACCCATTCAAGGAAGTACATGTATACTGTATTATATATATTTAGATCTGTACATTGTAGTTTAATGTTTATAGTTACCTTGTGGAGCTTGTTGTCCTTGTTTTAAGCTGTATGTATGTCTGTTTCTGTGTATGTACATTTAAAGCCATATAAAAACCTTAATCAAATTGCTTGTAGGTACACACATACTGATTCTGACATGTACATAACAGTGACTCAATGGAGCTACATTTTAAGATTGAGAAGAGTCATATCAGTAAGTGAGTCAACATACAGTTTTCCGGCCTCTGCAAGATATGTTCAACAGAATGTGTTAATATCAGGTTCATCAGATATCCACTGAAAAAAACAGTTTCTGCTGATAAAGGCTACGTCAAGTTGAAACAGTGAAGGGGACAAACCATTCATATAAACATTATCAATCCACTCCTTGACTTTTACAGTCTTAGTGTTTCTGTTTCTATTGCCAGAGGTCAGGTCCTGTTATCACTTGTTTGAGATAACTGTTCCTTGTATTCCTTGATAACTATCCTTTTATATATTTTGAGTCTATGTTGAATTCATCTTAAGTCTGTGTGATTTGTACAGTATAAACTTATTTTACATGTTCGCCATCATGCCACTGTTTATACAGAAGTGAGGAAGAATGAAGCTTTGGTTTCCCTGGAGACAGAGGAGCTAATGACTGTTTATTTATATCAAAGAATCTGTGTTAGAATGGAAATCCACCTCAAGGGCTGAATTAGAACAAGACTTAAAAATATGGAAGAAATTCTGTATCATGCACAGTTAAAAGTAGGGCCCTGTACTCAATTCTTGACAAGTGGATTCTGCCTATTTTTCCTAGAGTATGTCCATACTACACCAGTTGAAGTAAAAAATGTGTTCTGCTGAGTTTGTTTTTTTTTTTTTTTTTCAGATGAATTTTTTTTTTTTTCAGGAGTCCAAATCTGCTAATGTCAGTTACGGTTACTTTGTGAGTCCTGTTTGATTAATAATGCATGATTTCTTTGTGAGGATTAAGTTCATGCTGGATAAGACATTTGGGTATTTTGATAGAATTTGTGTTCCAGCCAATGCAACACTAGCACGAACTAATTAACCAATGGACTTCTGTAATGATGCCTTTTTATTTTACATGTATCTCATCATGTAACCTTTGGTCAGTGATACACAGTCACTAACCAATGACCTAATTTATCCACAGGAGAGATCAGAGGAGTGGAAGGCACACCATTTGACCTCAGAAAGCCTGTTCTGATTGGTCCCCGACTGAAGGAAGTTCCAGGTCCAGGGTTTGATCACAACTTCTGTCTGTTGTCACCTGGAGATGCCTGGACAGAGAGGCATGCTGCCAGGTTAGCTGCAGAAGTCTCACAAATACACTACATACTATCACACACTCACACACACACACACACACCATTGTCACAAATAAAGTCTGGCAACAAATTTTCTTTCTTCATCTCAGAGTGTGTCACCCAGCCAGTGGACGTGTCCTGGAAGTTTCTACGAGCCAACCAGGAATCCAGTTCTACACTGCCAACTTCCTGGATGGCTCTATAACAGGAAAGGGCGGTGTCAAGTACAGGAAACACAGCTCTCTCTGTCTTGAGACACAGAACTGGCCTGATGCTGTCAACCAGGTATGGATGAAACATGTTTAATTTTATGACATATAAAACTTTACCTAAAAATACATTAGGTAAGATTTAGAACAGAGAGGCCTTCAGCACAACATATCTTAACTTACATGGAAACTGTTGTTTTCTCATTGTTTGGTCGTTCGGTTGTTGTCTATCCACCTTTACGTCCATTCCAAGTTAGTGCAGTGGAGCAGAGCCTGTGCAGGAGCAGTGACTGAAGCTCCAACAAACACACTGTTTCGTGTTGTTCTGATTCAGCCATGGAGGATTCTTGTCCAATGAGCTTAGAGGCAACAGGTGACTGTCACTGGAGGCCATTAGTTACAACTTAAAGTTGCCTTATTATAAAGTGGTAAAACAGTATTTTAATTAAGTGCAATTTGCTCACTTTCATTGAAGAGGGCTGTGGGATTTGGTTAAAAGCTCCAGAGTAAGCTGAGAAAACCTTGCATGTGGAATATTTTACTACTGATGTGTGTTCCCAAGGTCAAGAATGAATCTCCATGCACCATATCTCAGTTAACTTGAGAACTCATTCATTGGCTACACGGTAACCCTCTTGTAACACTTAAAGTCCAACACCATTTACAAAACTCAAGCTTTTAGCTGTCAAATACAAGTGATTATTGTTTTATGGTAAAATATATTGTTAATATGTTATTATTACCAAAAAGAAGATTAAACATTCGGAGATAAAAGGGTCTAAGGATAGAACGAGCGGGATGGTGAACACAACAGCCGCAAAGCTCTATGAGGCAAATTAATAAACTGTGATTTTTGGGTATACGGTATGAATAAAATTGACTTGACAGTCAGCAGTTTCTTTCAGCCATCTAGCCTCAGGGATTTATTTGTGCTTGACAGCTGAGGCACAAACAGAAATGAGAGATGTAACTGTAGCACATACCATTTTGGCATCATTATCTACATACTGTTTTGTGTCATGCTTAGCAGTTTAATTTTTGTTTTTTAACTCCCTATTATCAGTGTGTCAACCTGTCAAATGTAATTCGATTCTCTCTGTACTTCAGGCAGATCTTGGAGCCTGGAGAATATCATTGAACCTAACATGGTGTGTCTCTGTGTCTGTGTCTTCAGGCCTCATTTCCTGATAGTCTTCTGCATCCCGGTGAGGACTTCCACCATATCACTCGCTTCACATTCACCACTGTCGGATCTAACTTCTGCCAACAGTAGGACAGGAAAGAGTAAAACTTCGTACCTTTAAGTAGATTTGAATTAATTCACACATATGAAATTTCAGATTCTGCAGTATAATTCTGTACTGTCAGTTCAGCAGCCAGTGCCTTATTTCAGTTCAAGTTTACTTCCAGACCGTGACTGTGTCATTCAGCACAGATTTTTGTAAGGTGTGGGGGAGTGACATGCTAACATTAGCATACATAAAGTACACAAAAAAGTAATAGAGTTTACTCACTCAAGCAGGTTAGTGCCATTTGGTTTACTGTATTCTTTTAAGCATCAGATATGTCCCTCTCCATTTATTGTGTGTCGTCCATCTGTCTTGTTCATAGATTAATAAAAATTAGAGAACAATCACTGTGTGTGTCTTTAAAAAGGGTGGGTATTCCTAGAACATTAGGTGAGGGGGTGGGTATAGGTGAGAGGCCATCCCACTCTTCTATCCAGAGACATGTTGTGTTACTATGGCAACTTTAAATCCTCAGAAAGGCTAACAGATTTCATAAAACATGATAGAAGTCATGAGCTTCACTGCCCCAGAGCTTGCGAATAGGACAGAAAAATGATCGGTGTGGCTTTCTAGTCCTCCCTGTTTGACTGTAGGAGTGGGTGAGACAGCCTTCACAGTTAGCATCTTGAAACATAAGTGAATGCAGCCCACACCCCCTTATAGCAGGCAGACATGGCATTCTTGCCTCAAAACCTAAGCAGTTAGTGTGTTTCAGCCAGTCAGGTCTTACTGTGACAAATGGTTCTGATGGATGACTCTGACAGGTACAATGTTATGCATCAGTAAAAGAGAGTCATCTGGGATGCCCAAGAATAGATCGGTACTATTATGGCCTCTCACTGAATCAGTTATCCAAATCAAATTTATGACAGACCTGGCCTTTACCAAATGTCATGGTTAGGGCTTATGGAGGATGATAGCTGCTGGAGATGCAACAAAGAAGTGGGCACACTGGTTCTAATCCTATATAAATATGAGCTGGTGCATGACTTTTAACAAAATACTAGTAACAGAGTTCTTTTAGGGTAAAGCATTAAGTGTATTGAATATCTTGTCAATTAAGGCTAACTTGTCATCACAAGTGTGTTCTTGAGTAAAATTAGCCCTCAGAATAAGAAGCAGAATAGTGTTAAGGCATTGGAAGTCAGAAGAGAGAATCAGCCTCAAAGGAGAGACGAAGTGGGTAGGATAGCTTCTTTTGAACAGCGTATCTGCAGGTCAGTAAGAGTTTTCAATGTTTTCAGAAATATCTGGGGTCCCTATTTGTAAGTGATAGTAGAGATGACCACCATGACAATTAATAATCCATGTGTCTATCTGTGTTCTCTGTGCATCATATAATAGTTTATGTTCAGTTAACTTGAAGTCTAATGTTGTGTAGTGTGCCTTTTACACTCTACCAATAGAAGTGTGTTTTCTTTCTTTTTTTATTTGAATTGGCATATTGTTTGTAAATATGTTCAAATATATTCAAATAATGAAAAAGCAATTAAAAATAATGCATGACTGAGATACAGTTTAATAGTATTTTTTGTCTGCTACAGCATGTATATTTGCAAATCACTTTTCCTGTGTTCTTTGGTTTCACAATGATGCCTCTGTTGGTTCAGAATCTATTTACATTGATGGAAACCTTATTTTGATATGGCCAGTTACATCTTGCATAAAGCAGTAGTTGCAGTCCTTAGTCCTCATTACCACTAACACCACACTGTCTGCCCAGATGCAGGTACTCTGTGTAATACAGGCACACTATCTTCCTTACTGTTTAACACCACAAACCTCTCTGTCTTGTGGTGTAACATATGCACTGTGCTGGTCACTATGGTGTTACACAGACAATCTCGTTTCCTATGGTTAACACTGGCACTCTGACTTATGATCATCATGGTCCAGCTGCACCTTCCACCCTCTTCCTGAACTTTTCTGTCTACCCCTCCCTTGTTTTTCTTGTCCAGTCCCCATTTGGTCTCTCTCTCACTATGTGTCTGCCTGGGTGTGGCAACCAGTTCCCCCAATCTCCCTGCAAACCTGCAACCCATCCAAGCTCCAGCACTGGAAAATTGACTGTTTGACAATGTGTCAACCATGGCTCTGTACTCAGTCTCTGAAAGATCATCAGTTTCACATTGTGGTAACAATGTTAAGGTCTACTCTGCTCTAGTCAGAACTTCCTTGTACTGTTTTTTAAACCTAAACTCTTATTTACCTGCATTTCAGCTGCATTCCCTCCCATGATTCCTGCTCAATTTGCCAAGCTCATTTCCATCCTCCCATTCTGTCTGCTGTTCCTCTCTCACTGCCTGCCCAGCTCACCAGCTCCTCACTGCACCATTCCTACCTTTTTGTTAAATAAATTTGTCTTTTAACGTCACACCACCTGTCCACATTCTGCTTTTGGGTCCAACGTAGCTACCATACAACAACGATTCCCTTTCAGCTGTGACAAATTTCTGATATTTTACAAAGACCCATTTTCATCCTTTAAAAACAATTAACAATCCATTTTGAAGACATGTTGACATTACTGCTGACTAAAAGAGGATGACTATATGTGATTTCAGTTGGACTTTTTCCCCTGAATAAAAAAATTCCAGCTATCTATTATTGAATAACTTTCTCAAAATGAATTGGGGAAAAAAAACCTTTGGGGAGTAGTTTAATTTGCAACACATGTTGTATTTGCAAATAGCAAAACATTATGCAAAACATTTAGCAAAGCAATGTGGATCATAAACTATATGGACCGATCAGTTTTGGCAATGGCAGTCAATATAAATCTACACTGGAATTTAAGTGACAAAAGCCTTTTTATTGAAAAAAAAAAATTAGGGAAGTTGCAGTGCAAAAGAAGAGAGTTTGTGACCATTCCCAAAATGTGTGCTTGTGTGTGTATTAATGTCCACCTTTTGTCCTGACACTACCTCTGTCCCCTCCGTCTGCCCCTTACTGTGCAACTGCTGACGTTTGTTTTAATAGTACATGATTATGATTATAGATGTACATTGAGGTTACAATGTAGGTGAGCAATTGGTGTCATCATCTACACCAATCAGTGCCAAAAACATAAATTTTAATCTGTCTAAAGAGTAACACATGCCTTGAAAAAGAATGTTGAAAAGAAGGAATAATGTGAGGGAAGAGAGAGCCAGCAACAGCAAGCAGAAAATTGATGAGAGAAAGAGAGAGAGTGGGGCTTCGCATGAATCTTGAAAGTGCACTGGAAGCAAGATTTTTATTTTCATATTCATTCAGATTTTCCTTTATTAGTCCCACAGCGGGGAAATTCATTTCTTTATTTATATTGATTTAAGGCTAAATAAATCAGGTGGACAGAAACTTGAACGTTATAAATGCTATATGAATACTATGTTGTTATGTGTCTGCCAGAAGTAAAGGTAGGTACAATGACTAGCGGGATTCTTGGCAGAGAACATCCATGTGGCCTGGACTGCAACTGGAGAGGTCTTTGCCTTCTAGACTTTTTATTTGTCAAGTAAGGCAGTGAGAGGAAACAGTCATTTAGTACTGTACTGTAGCAGCAATTGAAGCTCATCAGATACTCTGTTCGGATAGTTTTATTTCTCATCAAGATGTGGCGGACTCTTGTCAGATGGCCTTAGAGGCAGCAGGTGGAGACAGGAGCGTGATTTTTTTTTTTAATCTATCAGGACATAGTTGTTTTTTTTTCTAGGTTTGCATAGGTCCAGAATCCATGGAAACCAACCAGTTTTTTAAATTGCAGGGAAAATGGATTGTTGAAATCAGTGTCTATAGTCCAGTCCAGTGCACACAATAGATTGTTGGCCACTTCACCCTTTAAAGATTTTTGCTTTTATTTGAAAGTTGATGATGAAGAGGCTAGTAGGAAACAAGGGGAAAGAAAAGGAAATGACATGTAAAATTAATGATGTGATCATCTACATGATAATGGGAAAAACAGAAGTACTTCAAGACAGTTGGCTCTGATGGGCTCTTATACAATCTGCATACCTTTATCTGCTTGAAAAAGACCACACACTTAAGTATTTACTACTTGGACATTATGGATTAATTTTTAGTTTCCTTAGTTTTGTCTTATTTTTTGAGTTACCATTCAATATAAAATGTGAAAAAACGTATGTTATTAGAAATAATATTACTTTATAATATTACAAACACACAAGAATGCATAGTTGAAGTTAGGGGTTAGGGTTTCCTGTACTTGTGCAATATCTTGGACAAAATAAAGAGTGGGTATCTGCAGTCTTACAACAAACATGGATTACTGCTCTGTTGTGGATGTTAGAAAGAGGATGATGATAATGCAAGATTAAGGCCTCTTTGCACATCAGAATGGACATGCAGTATAGTATGTGGTATATAGTATGGGATGCATTATATGAATTTTCTTCACAGCTGTAAGTTATATCATTTAGCCCTGACAAAGTTTGTTCACAATTTCCAGGAGTGACTTAATGCTTAGTACTCTTTTAAGCACCATTTCCATGTACTGCTGGTAGTTTTTCTACCATAACACAGTGCTGCTCTACAGTCCAATGAAAATTATTCTCCAGTTTCTCTTTGAAAAACTTGGAAAACCTCGATACTTCTCCAGGTGGATCTCCATGCACATGGGTTGGTCCACATGTGAGTTTGACACCTGCCTTATTATCATTACTTCAGTTCAAAATAATCCAGCTGATTTTCAAATCCACTGCATGTAAATGTGCTGAGCCCGTCACCACGTTTCAATACTAGTAATCCATTCTGAGGATAGCCTTTTTACTTTCAATGACACGTTGTTATCTAAACAGCAGTCCGATTCAACTAAAGATTGAAAGGAGCAAATATTAGTTTTGTTTATCCCAAAGACTCAGGATGACAAGCCACTGATGATAATGCAACACAAAGCTAAGTCTCACTTGAATTTGCAGGCCTGAGATGAAAAAAAGAAACTTAATGGCTCTGCTGCCAGGGAAAGACAGGATTATGACAATATTTAAATGTTCTCAGTTTTGTACGTATGGAAGGTGACATATTTTCTGACATCTGTATCCTCTATGTCTGTGTGTGTCCGTCTGTGTTTGTGGATGTGTTTATTCACATGGAGACATAAACTTGACAACACAGTCATATTGTAGGGACTTGCCTTGACATTAGGTGATTAGCCTACCATATGGGGACAAAATCAAAGTCCCCCTAATGTAAATCAATGAATTGTTTCGGTTAAGGTGAGGATACGAGTTAGAGTTAGTCAAGTTGTGGCTATAATTAGGCTTACAGGTCTACAGGAAATGAAGGTAATCAGTGTAATATCCTCAAAAGTCATGAAAGCGTGTGTGTGCACGCACATATATAAATCACACCCATTTGGAAGTATTAAATGAAGGATAATTTGAACAGTCTCCAGTCTCATCTTTCAGCCGCAGTCTTGTCCAACAGGCTGAGCTGCCTGAAAGCTGATCTGAATAATAGTATTAGTGTGATAACAAGCAGCGTGGGAAAGACTAGACACAGAGGAAGATTAAGTGCGTCTACAGGGTTAGACGATGTAAAACAGGAAATGGCTCACCTATATTGCATAATTTCATTTGGGACATCACTCTCAGGCTACAGACACACATAGACAAAGATAGATACACATTTATGTAGAAACGTATGCTCGCACAACACAATTGAATGCCTTTTACAGCAAAGCTAAAAGATACATACTTGATTACAGTTACAGATTACAGAAAAACCATTAGTCTAGTAAGGATGCATTTAAAGAGAAAAAGCAATAGTTACCTTACTCTTTCATGTAGGCTGGTTTACCACTAAGCTCATCTTACTAAAGAGAACAATGCTGAAATTAGCTTCCGATTCAGTTTCCATTCGACAATTAAGAAAAAGTTAACTGTACATGCTGACCG
Organism: Scortum barcoo; assembly: GCA_023238725.1. Taxonomy (NCBI): domain Eukaryota; kingdom Metazoa; phylum Chordata; class Actinopteri; order Centrarchiformes; family Terapontidae; genus Scortum; species Scortum barcoo. Next base: position 761,093 of record CM041544.1, read on the forward strand.
AGTGTTTGTCCATTGATTGATTTTTTGTACCTTATTGATGTAAAATCATTTTCAGCAGGTTTGAGAAGTCTATGTATATTATAGTATAGTATAGTCTAGACCCAGTCCAAAGTGGTCTACATGTGAAAAAAAACAGTGAAATGTACCTTCTTCTTCTTCTTCTTCTTCTTCTTATTATTATTATTATTATTAATATTATTATTATTATTATTAAATATAAATATAAATATAAATATAAATATAAATATAAATATAAATATAAATATAAATATAAATATTCATAATATTATTAATATTAATATTAATATTAATAATAGTGGGCTTAATTTATAATGTATTCAAAAAAAAAAAACAAGAAACCTGAGGAAGAGCCACAGATGAGGGATCCCTCTCCCTGGGACGGACAGACGTGCAATAGATGCCACATGTACAGAGAACATCATCATCAGTCATATATGGAGTTATACATAATGTCTGATCCAAATGCGAGGAGGAAGGCAGCTCCAGAGTTTGGGTGCTGTAGAAGAGAAGGTCCTGGCACCCACTGTGTTGAGTTTGATGGTTGGTAGTACCAGTGGACCTGCTGATGAAGACCACAGGAAGCAGAGTGTTAAGTCTGAGGGACGAGCTTTAATCCTGTAAAGCCTGTAAATAAGAAGAACTATAACATAATTGCCAGATTTTCTTTTTTTAATTGGATTGTTTATTGAACTTTCTGATGAATGATATATATATATATATATATATATATATATATATATATATATATATATATATATATATATATATATATATATATATATGATTTTAATTTGTATATTTTTTGCTACATTCAGCATTTTTATTTATTTTTTTGTTATTTTGTATTTTCCAGCATTTTGATTGTATACATCAAGTTTTTCAGGAAAAAAATATCACACTGATGATGTAGAGGTCTCAAAAACTCATTGTATCAAATATGATACATTTGGCATTAAAGGGTTAAATGTTAGTAATAAGATCCAGTGCAAGATGTGACGAAAGCATTGATGAAGACTTCCATGGAGTGTTGTGTTAAATCAGGGTGGAGAAATATTTTGCAGTTAGAAAAAGCAATCCAGCAAGGCTCTTAATCCCTGTGGAGACAGGTGTGGTGGCTGCAGCTATAAGGAGTGACCAGATTTAGGTTTTTTAGACTGTAGATTTAGAACCAATGAGGAATAGTTCGGTTTTTCTACTGTTGAATTTTGGGTAATTGTTTTTCATCCACACCTGTAAATCATAGAGACAAACAGAGAGGGTGCTGGCAAGGAGACAAGTGGGCTTAGTAAACATATAAATTATCAGCATAACATTGAAAATGAATTTTGGAAAATGTCGCCACGGGGAATGAGGTAAATAAATTGAAAAGTCTATTTCTGTAGAAATTATGGTGGGAATGCTGGCTGCCTAAGTTTCAGGATCCTGGTATTGGTCATGCCTGTTGTCACACTGCCATTGCTAGCTGAGACACCTGAACAGAACAGAGCCATCCTGTCATCAGTTACACCTGTGTTTTTGCACTATAATGAGTCAAAATTTCAGCTGGAAAAAAGACAGTTCATATGTACTATAAAAGATGTAAGTCATTTATAACGGCTGATGTTAGAAAGATTGGTCCGGTTCAGTAAATGCTCACTGATCAGATAGCCCAGCGATCATACTGAATGTTTTGACAATTCTCTCAGGTTTACAACTGAATGTCTGATCCCAACGAATGAATTCATGCAGTTATTAAAGAGAAAACATTCCCATATCATTTAATTATGACACATATGCTTACAATAAGTATGTTTCTTGTGTTTCACTGTATTTTTCTGTATGTTTTTTTCATTTAGAAATCCAAATTGATCACCATACTGTCTGCTAAATCTTCCTGATCTTTAGAGTTGGGTGTATGTGATCAATCAATGCAGCTTCATTTGTCCCTTACAAAAATTGGCTTGACCTTTTCTGAGGGTCTTCTAGCCTACTGAGAACAATGTTTAAAGATTTTTAAATAAGGTCAGGGCCTTCTAAGGCATTATTGGTTCCTTGTGAGAAGTTAAGTCAGACATGGTGGTCATGATGACAAAGTGTTATCCCTTATAGATAAACCCTCATTCTGACACATACTCTCTCTCTCTCTATCTTGTTTTCCCTACGCTGTGCAGTTTAAGATCTGTCACCTCTATATCCAGCCAGCCCACCATTCCCCTCTGTGCTCCCTCTCTGCGTACTCCTCTGCAGTGTGTGGAGAGCTGTCTGTCGACGCATGGGCGCAGGCCAATCACAAGCCGCATATCCAAGGCGCAGGACCAGACTGACCAATAAGGAAACAGCAAGGGGCGGGATGTATCAGTCCACTCACACCTCCACACAGAAAATCACTGGTGTTGGAGAGCAGTAGGGAGACGGAGAGGGACGGAGACCGCGGCTCCGAGATAGGGACAGATAGACAAAGAGACACAGACAGACACACGGAGGCTGCTCATAGGGGAGACACACTGCTGACATGGACGCGTCAGTTTGAGCAGCTCCAGGCTCAGTCCCGCTCTCCAACAGGTCCACCGCAGCTGCAAGCATGTCGACGGCAGAAGGAGCCGGCCAGCGCGAGGAAGGAGAGTACGGAAGGGCGGCAAAGCGGCTGAAAACAGAGAAGCGGGAGGCGGAGGAGCGAGAGGAGGGGGAAGAGGAGCTGGAGGAGGGGGAGGATTCGGACTCCGGCTCGCTCCCTGGGAACGGAGAGTCAGTGGTGGACAACCGGGCCCGGTGGAGCGCCAGCCAATACGGAGCAGGGCGGAGGGTAAGGATTATCTAACGTCACCCTGCGGCGCAGCATCCCGCCGCGTGCTTGTGCGCGTCACCGTGAGCGAGCATCTCCAGGCTGTCACGCTGCAGGTCACCTCATGACAGCAGCTCAGGAACAGTCACAGTAACAATCGAGGGGTCCAACCTTTTCTCCAGGCCTTAAGGCCTAGAGAAAATGGGACGTTTAAGGTCATGTCTGCAGGCTGTAGGTGATGACAAATCAAATCCATGAAACCAGCTCATTGTGCACGTACCACTCAACACCAACAAAGCAAAACTGCCAGCAAGTCACACCCATTGCAGACCTATGATGATGACCACTATGATGGAGTCAGTGTTAGTTCACTGTGTTTCCTTTCTCCCCGGCTCCTCATTACAGGATGCAGGGATACTAGATTGGCACAGACACAAACACACACAGACATATGCACACACACGTACACATCCTCTTGACATAATGCATTTCCCAGTCCCCAACCATAATTTTATCATTAGACAGTCCTCTGTGCTCAAGATTAGCCTCAGTTGGTCAGTTGAGCTGCAATGATTGGGTGACTAATCGATTGTCAGCTGTCAAATTAACCAACCATATTGATAATCGATTCATCTTAATGAACACATTTTTTAAAATAAAGTCTCAAATGGACCAATAATTGATTAATTAAGATAACAATCAACAGATTAATCAATAAATGAAAATAAATGTTAGATGCAGCCCTGAAATAGTGAGAAGTTGCAAAATGCCCCCCCCCCACACACACACACACACACACACACACACACACACACACACACACACTCACACACCATTACATAAACAGCACGCTTAGTCCTGACTGAAGGTGGTGTCCCTTTGTTCTGTAATCAGCATTACGTGCATGTAGTCTAGTCCACACACACTCAAATATGCATGCACGTACACAGTTACACACGCACAGATGTCATCTGATCATTAGGGGGTGATTAAGAAGATGGATGGACTACTTAGGAATGTTCCATTAATCATTATTTACAGTTGGGAAGATACATTTGCAAGTGTGCAATTTAAAAACAAGTTCACACAAAAGAAAGAAGAAATATAATTTACACAAAACACACCTGTAGAAATACAAATGTTGGAAAAATATCCAATAAGCTTCCTACTTCAAAGCTTGCCTTTAAGTTCTGCTTCAGAGGGCTTGTTAGCTTTGTGGAATTTGGTCTGGTTGATTCAGCTGTAATTTGATGCAGATTAAAATCTGTTTAAAATTTTCATTACAAAAATGTGCTCAAGATTAGCCTCAGTTAGTCAAGGTGATCGGTTGGTCACCAAGTTTCAGCTAGTGTGTTTAACATACACTTACAGTAACTCACTACAGTTAGCTTCATGCAGTAGTCAGATTTCTTAATGACATGTAAACAAGGACCCCTCTTTCATTAAACAGGCTAGGAGATTTATAACAGCCCATCTACACAGGAGGTGTCTTGCTTCATGTGGTGGGACAGTTTTTTATGATTTGAATCATGACAGCTGTCTACACAGGCCAAGTAATGACTTGCATTTTACTTGTCTTCTGTCCTTTGTATGCATAACATAACTTTTAGGCTTCAGACAGAGGAAGTGTTGCTGTGGCAGAAGAGATGGTGTATTAAAGGAAAGATTGTTACACGATGCAGTGTGCTGTTGTATTCTAAATAATTCCATCCAAAGTTTGACTAAACATTAGGCTGACATGAGGTAGCCACTGAATAAGTTCACAGCTTAATTTTTGACTATTGAAAATGAGAACACTGCAAGCCTGTTCTTTGATTGAGCCTTCAGTCCAAATGCTCTTACACACATACACATACACTCACATTTGTTGTAGCTTGTGTCACTAAATCACACATAGAGTAAGTCAGCTGTGCATCCAAAATCAGATTGGGGTTTATGAATCAGATAACTGATAACTCTCCTGTCTTGTGTGGTTAAATATGTTTGAGTTATGAATGTAAGCTATCTAACGAAGGGATGATCCTAGGTTATCTGTCAACATTATATAGCTTGCATGTTCGCTGTTACATCACTAACTTAGCAAACATTCATAACTCAAACATATTTAATTATGCATGACAGAAGAGTTATTGCTTGTTTGTGGAGGGAAGCAACCAGACTCCACATTGAGGTTGATCTGCAGGCAGTTGTGACATTGACATTGACAATACACTAACCCTACCCTTAAGTGATTAGCTGAAATAAAAGGACCATCTGATTGGTTACAGATAATTCTATGTTGAAAAAGTGGATTTGAACACAGTCTCTCATAATCCACACAAAATGCAGTGAAGTTCACACATGTCAAGCAGTTAGCAAATGCAGGTTCAAAAGTCTGTATATAAATGTAACAAATATGTTTCAACTACATGTATCCAACCTTTCTTTATAGATGGACAAGTCATTTATATGTTAATCCCAAAACACATTTGTGAATCCTTCTGTGAGTAATCTTTAATATGGGTACTCCCCTAACTTGTGACCTTCTGCCTGTATACTCTGAATATGTGAACATATTTTTCTTGTGTGAGCTGATTTCTCAGCATAACCTAACCTAGATGAAAAAACTGTTCCAGTCTCTGTCACTGTTAGGTCATAGGTACAAATCTGCCAATTTTAACAATGATTTTAATCTTGTTAGTTCATAGGATGGCAATGTCATTATGTCATTTGATCCCCCACATTGATGAAGACTGAAACACATGAACATCTATAGGATGGATTGCCACAAAATTTTAGACTGACATTTGTGATCCTGAGTTGAACTGTAAGAAATGCTTTATAGTGATATGCTTTGTAGGATGTGTAGTGTCATGTTATATTGTACTGCTTTACTGTGACAAAATGTGAAAGGGGTGCTACCCTTTCCCCTAGACCGATTTAGGAATTAAAAAAAAAAAAAGCCATAAAATCTCTTAGTTTTTTAAATCTCTATTTCAGCAATGTTTTGTCCAAGACATTTAGAATATATGATATTGACTTTTATATCACAAACTAATGTATCAAAAATATAAGAAAATCCTATATATAATTTCCACAAAGTTGTAGAAGCCATGGTATATTGCAGGGTCTAACATGCACCATTACATTGGCAGTCAGATAAGAGTGGCTTGAGCACTGATTGAAATGTTTTGACTTTGTTAGAACTTTGAAGTAAACTATTTTGGATGACTCCCAGCCCTGCTGTCAGAAAAATGCGTGCTAGAGCTGAACACTAAAAAAGACTTGAATATCAGTCTAAGGTTAACATTGTGCATAAATATAGTGATTTATTTATTTAATGCACAAAATCACAAACATTGTTTGCCTCGGAGGGCTTTACAATCTGTACAGTTGTGACACCCTCTGTCCTTAGACCCTCGAACCGGGTCAGGAAAAACTTCAAAAAACCCTTTATGGGAAAAAGAAGAAACCTGAGGAAGAGCCACAGATGAGGGATCCCTCTCCCTGGGACGGACAGACGTGCAATAGATGCCACATGTACAGAGATCATCATCATCAATCATATTATGGATTTATACATGGGTACAGGGTCGTAATAAACTGTAGATATACTGAGTTCATGGGTTTAGTCCATGTGTGAAGGTATCACAGGTAATGGAAATGAGTCCGTGAGTCCAGGTGCATCTCTAGATGTCCTCATATGGAGCTCTGGGCCACTCGACCTTCTCTCCACAACACAGACACAGATCATGTCCCCACCAGGTCAGTGAACCTCAGACAGGATGGACCACAACCAGAATCAGTGAGGAACCTGCAAGACTGGAGAGAACAAAGAGGACCGGGGCTCCGGCAGTAACATGCACTTTACAGGGGACGTAACTGTATTCACGTTAACCACTTTAACACTTTAACCAATAACTGACAGCTTTAGACTTCTGAATAAGCCTAAATATTATGTGGGCGTTATCTAAAGTATAAACGAGGCACATCCATTTATGCAGTATACATGGCTGCAGAGTACACACAAGATCAGGGAAATAAGCATCTCATGAAAAAAGACTTGTTCCTTTGGATGTTAGGGTTTCAACAATTGAAATTCCACATATTTATCAAATAAAAAAAATCAACATTGATTATGAACAGTGGTCATGAGGTAGTGATGAAAAAAGTGTTTGGTGCGCATTGTGTATGAGGATTTATATACATTTCATTCCTCTGTTTATCTCACATGAATTACATCAATGATGAATGTTCAGTGTGTCCTGGAATTTTTAGATCGTGAGAGCCACAGTTACAGATTTAAACTAAGTGACAGATTCACATTTTACATATTATAAAACCAAACTCACTTCTAGCAAGTCATTTTATGTAGTGTCAAAGGTGTGGTGTTGCTCCTCACTTTGATGGATTAAAGTCTCCATATATAGTAACTATAACAATTAGCTCAGGCAGGAGACCCAAAAGCAGGACAACAGACACCAGGCTGAGATTTAACAATTTTAAAAAGATTGACGAGACAATGTAAGCAGTAGGCAACAATCTGGCAACAAGACAGGGGAAAACGCAGACAATATATACACATAACAATCAGGGTGGGGCAGACAATCACACAGGCGGGAAACACACAAGGGCAGGAAGTCAAGGGACCTGAAACGAGAGGAGAGTTAGGGAATTTCAAAATAAAACAGACAAGCCAGAACAGGAAACAAGACGTGACAGACAAACACTTAACAGACTTGAAGTGACATCACAGTAACTATGTCAGGATTGAAACTTAAGGCACTGTGAGTTATTGTAAGGTCAGATCAGGGAGAAATGAAACAGTCAACTGGGTTGTGTTCTTCATATGTGATAACTGAGTTAGCATGACTTGATTATTGATGATTTAATTATTATTCTTATGATATATCAGATGCTTTCTTTTGAGGCACCAATAAAAAGTGTTGTCATAGTTCTGATTTAATGTTAGAATTAACTGAGGAACCATCATAAGGATGTAATCATGGCGCTGCCCTGCTGGTGACATCTTGTTGCAGATCGTTTTGTTGTTTGTGGGGTCTACATATATTGTTTGCCACAAATTGGAGTACAGGCTACTACATTTATATGTGAGTGGTAGTCTGGGCTGTGAGCTGTATGGAGATAAATGGAAGTGTTCCTCTTCACATGGTTAATCCTGTCTAACCATGTTGCACAATGCTTTTAAAACAGGCTCACCAACACTGGTCAGCTAATATAGCAGGACAGAGTTCCCTAGACCAGAGGGATTGCGGAATGCCGCTATTGCCAAACCTGCTAGATGATATACCCAAGGTCTTACAAGAGCAAAGTATACCAGACTCTCATTCTAGGGGCAGCATGTTAAGAGGGGCAGCATGTTGGTGTTTTCCATAAATGTGGTTATGCAATGATGTGCCAAACAACGGTATACAAATCAATGGATTTTCCCATGTACGTTTTGGCTGGAATTTAAAATCTGGCTTAAAAAAAAGTGGGTGGAATATGTGGTCATTAGATTTAAAGCTGAGGGGCTGATTTAATGATTGTCAGACTATTACCAAAATCTCACAGAATAAAACTGAACCTTAGAGATTAAGTCTTGTCTTATAAAAAAATCACATTGTCTGATTTTAAAGAATTTATTTGCAAATTATGGTGGAAAATATTTGGTCAATAACAAAAGTTCATCTCAATACTTTGTTATATACCCTTTGTTGGCAATGACAGAGGTCAAACATTTTCTGTAAGTCTTCACAAGGTTTTCACACACTGTTGCTGGTATTTTGGCCCATTCCTCCATGCAGATCTCCTCTAGAGCAGTGATGTTTTGGGGCTGTCGCTGGGCAACACGGACTTTCAACTCCCTCCAAAGATTTTCTATGGGGTTGAGATCTGGAGACTGGCTAGGCCACTCCAGGACCTTGAAATGCTTCTTACGAAGCCACTCCTTCGTTGCCCGGGTGGTGTGTTTGGGATCATTGTCATGCTGAAAGACCCAGCCACGTTTCATCTTCAATGCCCTTGCTGATGGAAGGAGGTTTTCACTCAAAATCTCACGATACATGGCCCCATTCATTCTTTCCTTTACACGGATCAGTTGTCCTGGTCCCTTTGCAGAAAAACAGCCCCAAAGCATGATGTTTCCACCCCCATGCTTCACAGTAGGTATGGTGTTCAAACAGGTGCCATTAATACAGGTAACGAGTGGAGGACAGAGGAGCCTCTTAAAGAAGAAGTTACAGGTCTGTGAGAGCCAGAAATCTTGCTTGTTTGTAGGTGACCAAATACTTATTTTACCGAGGAATTTACCAATTAATTCATTAAAAATCCTACAATGTGATTTCCTGGATTCTTTCCCCCCATTCTGTCTCTCATAGTTGAAGTGTACCTATGATGAAAATTGGAGACCTCTCTCATCTTTTTAAGTGGGAGAACTTGCACAATTGGTGGCTGACTAAATACTTTTTTGCCCCACTGTATAACCTTCCTTAAAAGTAATTGTGACCTTGAATTAGCACCGTATGGTGTAACATTGTTTTTTGTTGGCCCTGCCAACAGCAATTACAACACCAAATATTCCACAACTACTCTGCAACTTGTTATTCACGAGAAACCAGGCTTATAGGATCTATCTAGACTCTGCTTTACATCCAAACCAGGCACACTTGCCGGGGAATTAAAGCTATTTGTGTTCATTTGCGAGCTTATGACTAAAAGCATGACTTCATGCCTGAGAGCAGTGAGAAGATGGCGGCTGTCCACAGTCAGTCGGTGTTCTGCAGGCTGCAAAGAGAGAGTGAGAGAGAGACAGAGGGACGGATGGAGAGAGTGAGAGAGAGACAGAGGGACGGACGGACGGACGGAGAGAGAGAGAGAGAGATATTATATTTTCAGCACTGCACTGCTGGCTTAGGGGATGAACAACTAGCAGAAAAAGGAAGTGGAAGAAAGTTGGCGTGTGACACAATACTGTAGTTGTCAGATAAAAACACTAGTGTTGAAAACACAGGGGCACTAACGTCACTGTATAACAATTATATTTTGTTAAAAGATTGAATGAACAATATCTTGACAAAAGTCAAATGTACCTCCACTCTCATGCTTAAATTTGATTTGGGGCATTATAGTGGGGGACTTTATCATTCATATTGATAATCTTTCTTACTCATTTTCCACAGATTTCTTTTGTCATTTAAGTTTTTAATGGCTTTCTTTGCAGTCAGTCATTCTACATTCATATGTCATTTAAATGTCTTATGTTATTACTATTGTACAACTTTTGAAGCATACGCACCAAAAAAGGGAGGGAAAACAAAAAAAAATCAAAAACAGAAAAAAAAACAGAAAGACAGTCAATTACAGCACCAAAAGCATTTTCACAACTGCTTCCATAATGAAACCTTATACAGTTTGTTCAAACCATAATATCTAATACAGGGAGCATTCATTTAAAAAGGTATTTTTGACTTGATCAGACTTGCTTAAATTTCTTTTTTGTGTCATTCATTCTCGCTAGTGAGTGTTCAGAGGAAGCTGTTTCTGTCATAAATTGAACTTTTTCAGTAAGTCCTGGTGTTTTTGTGTTCTTCCAGTTTGGCAAAACAAGACCTGCTGCAGTAATGAAACCTGTCAGTATTAAACCTTTGCTGTGATGACACCTTGTGGTAGAGGTATTTCAACAGCATCGCTGATGGGTGTGGTGCCATCATGCACTGACACACTTTTAGTAATAAGCCGCCTTGGATCTGTGAATTGAACTGGAATGAGATGCTAATTTTGTTGTCTCTTGGTACAAAGTGCATTAACCATGTAACTCTGGTGGATGGTTAACCATACCTGTGTGTAACACACTTCATTCACATTCGTAGTCACAAGGCAATTTTATAAAAATTAACGTCAGTGTGAGTGTTCAGAGGAAGCTGTTTCTGTCATAAATTGAACTTTTTCAGTAAGTCCTGGTGTTTTTGTGTTCTTCCAGTTTGGCAAAACAAGACCTGCTGCAGTAATGAAACCTGTCAGTATTAAACCTTTGCTGTGATGACACCTTGTGGTAGAGGTATTTCAACAGCATCGCTGATGGGTGTGGTGCCATCATGCACTGACACACTTTTAGTAATAAGCCGCCTTGGATCTGTGAATTGAACTGGAATGAGATGCTAATTTTGTTGTCTCTTGGTACAAAGTGCATTAACCATGTAACTCTGGTGGATGGTTAACCATACCTGTGTGTAACACACTTCATTCACATTCGTAGTCACAAGGCAATTTTATAAAAATTAATTTACCAAAGTTTTACCATTTTTAACCTGACGAAGGTTATGAAGGCACAGTAGATGTGTCATGTTTGTGCTGAAATAGTATTAATGTGTCTGAAACAGAAGTCAGCAGCACTGGTTCCAAACACTCAGATGAGCCATCTGCCCCTATAAATAGACTAAAAGGAATGTCAGTGAGAATTAGAAGGATGAAAAGAGGGAAGATGGGATAAGGGATGGATAACAGATGCAAGCAGATAAAGCAGTTTAAAAAAGGGAAAACAAAATGTATATATAAGATTAGATAGATGTTAGAGAGAGGATTTGACTAGATTTCTTTTACATTTACTCTCTCCCTCACTCTCCTGTCTTTATTTCCATCTCATGATGTTTAAGAATGTTTGTAACTGACAGTCCAAAAAGGCCATGCATGTTGAAATGGGCTTTTGTCAGCACTGCTGCTCTTTAGTGACCACTGATTTCCTGCTTGTCATTAATGTTGAATATTTATTTAGGCTTAAACTAATTGGAGATTTGGAACTACTTCAAACATTCACTAATTCATTTTCTTCCAGACAGAATTCAAGCTAACTGGCTGGATGTGTAGGAGCTGACTGATAATGTCATCCTTCTCAAATTGGTCAGGGAGACTCTTCCTTGTAGAACTCTCCAGAGGTTTGGCATCAGCCTTGCACTCCACTGAAGCACTGGCTGTGCACAAAAAATCAGCCACCAGACTAAAAGATGTTTTCATGAAGCTGTCTTTACAATCCTTACATTGGTGATGTATACTCGAGGCCACTTAATTAGGTATGTCTACCACCAAGTGTCTAATACTGTTCCCAGAAAACCCAGCTTTTTTGGTGGTGTGGGTTGAAGGTGCTGGAAACTTTCCTGAGAGATCTATGTTAGCAATGATTGTATCACACAGTTACTGCAGATTTGCTGGATGCACATTCATGCTGCAGATCTAATGCTCCACAAAGGTGCTGCATTGGACTGAGATGTGGTAACTGTGGAGTTCACTGAACTCACAGTGAGGTTGGTGAAAACAGCTCAACATGAGCTTTGTGACTTGGTGCATTATCCTGCTGGAAGTAGCCATTACAAACTGGCGAGGCTAGCCATAAAGGGATGCACATGGTCAGCAACTATACAAAGGTAGACTGTACCATTAAAACCATGCTAAAGCTAAAAGAGCCTGTATGAGACTGAATTAAATATTTTTTCTCCTGTGTACAGCTTGTTAACACTACCTAATAAAGATTAAGAGGCTGGTTACCTAAGCTTTTGAATTAAGCCACAACCGTTAAGTCTCACCAAAGCTTTGATTCCCTATATTGGTATTTGAGACAGCCCTATTATTACTGTACAAGTTCACTTTATGTAGACTTTTGTAAATAATTTGTGAGAAATGGATGCAAAGCGTTTTTGACACAACATGTATTATAAAATAAATTCTTAAGCCAAGAGGACAAATTATGTTTCAGCTGTTTTTCTGGAAGAAATGAAAGAAAATTTTGCAAGTGATAAATAGCTCAGTGAAAAAAAACAAAACAAAAAAACATGATTTGACGATCAGTTCACAATAGGCGAGACTTGACTAATCAGATCTGACTATGTAAATTCTTTGTCGGGGACACCCCTTATTGTTGGGGATCAAAACAACCAATAATCTATGATGTTTTTATAAACTGACATTATAATATTGATACTTGAGAATTCTATCAATATTTGGTTATGGAGAAGTAGTGAAATACTAATGTGACAAGCCATCTTAACTAAAAGTCCACTTAGCAGCTTAAACTTTGATATTGGCCAGCCAGTGTGTTAGTCGGCTCCAATAGTTTTTTTACAGTAACAGAAAAAAAGCCATTTTATGTGGATTCCCAACTCTGAATGTAAAGTTGTAGTTTGGCTGTTTTGAGAGTGTTCATGTTGTCCAGGAAATGGTGAGAAGAAATATGACTGAGGAAGTCCAGTTTCAGTAACAGATTACTGTGTTTCAAGGTTTATCAAATGCTAAAACAACACACACCTGTTTATAATACCATGAGACAGGAATTTACAACTTTGGATTATTAGTTATCATTGGGATATTAATTGTATCTGCAGGGACAGTAGATGTTGTTAAATTATTCATGTCACAAAGTATCTACCTGGAATGTACACTTGAATGTGTTTGATTGGAAAAGCAGTCACTTGTATGATATCACATTGTAAAGTGGCTAAAGTTGTGCAGATTGAAGTTTTCTGCCCAATGGTCATGTACCGTTTTGGGACCACTGCTGTGCAAAGGAAGCAAACTGCAGATCAGCTTGATGTGAACTGTGATTGACTTTGTGTGTTGCAGGATAATGCTGAGGACTCCCATCGTATCTCTCCCAGCCCTGTGGTCCATGTCAGGGGTCTATGTGAGGCCGTTGTGGAAGCAGACCTGATAGATGCCCTGGAGAAGTTTGGACCCATATGGTGAGTGGATGATTTAGAGAGAGAAAAAGAGACAGACAGAGAGAGAAACTGAGTCTTGTATCTACCCATCCATTCTCTTAACAGGGTCTCCTGTTCCTGTTTGAGTTGTCTGGAACTCACATATATCCCAGCATGCTTAGGTGAGAGGTAGTGTGTATCATGAACAAGTAGCAGTTAATCACAGGTCTGACACGCCTGTACAGCAAGAGAAAACACATTCACACTGGGTCAGTTTTACAGTTTGTACTTTAACTAATCTGAGTTAGAGCAGAGGCAGTGATCAAATATTCTGTATGTTTATCAGCCTTGTTAGAGCAAATGTATAGCCATGCCTCTCTAGTTCATTTGGCAAACTGGATTTACTATAATATCTGACTAATCCCTCATCTTTTACCTCTCCTTCCTTCTCCTAATTAGCAAAGATTAACCTTTGTTTTTAGTGGTTAAAATGATAAATATATCAGCTGCCACTAATGAATGTTAAGCAACTTGACTTTTTTTTCTAGTCCTTTGAACCCAACTGCGTAGCACATTTTTGTGGAAAAGCTGATTGTGTTAAGACTGGACACACAGAGCAGGAGAACCCAAATGCAGGACAGCAGACACAGCAGACTGGTTAAGAAGAATTTATTTCAGAAAAGATCTTACGACCTCAGAAGCTTGAATTGGTAGTAGACCAAGAAACGACGTGACTTGATTCTTTTGCTTAGTTCAGGAACATTGAACTCGGCGCTGGATCACAAACAACGATCTGGCAACGAGACAGGGGAAACGCAGACAATATATACACACACACGAGGTAATGGGGAACAGGTGGAAACAATCAGGGCGGGGCAGACAATCTCACAAGCGGAAAACACACAAGGCAGGAAATTAAGGAACCTGAAACAAGAGGAGAGTAAGGGATTTCAAAATAAAACAGGCAAGCCAGAACAGGAAATAGAAACGTGACAGACATGAAACTTAACAAACTTGATGAGACATAACATTACCCCCCCCCCTTAGGACCGGCTCCCGACGGTCCTGGCGCCTCAGGATGGCGCTGGTAGAAGTCCTCTATGAGTTTGTCGTCCACTATGAAGCTGGCCGGGATCCACGACCGCTCCTCCGGTCCATAGCCATCCCAGTCGACCAGAAACTGTCTTCCCCGGCCCCTCTTGCGTACCGCCAGCAGCTTCTTCCCGTCAACCATCCTAGGCGGAGGCGGTGGTTTGGAGGGTGGCACCAGCGGACTCTCGCAGAAAGGCTTCAGTTTGCTGACGTGGAAGGTTGGGTGAACACGCAGGGACCTGGGGAGTTTCAACTGGACAGAAACAGGGTTTATTATTTTTGAGACTGGAAAAGGACCCACAAACCTGGGAGCGAGTTTGCGGCTGTGGACATGAAGAGGCAGGTCTTTTGTGGATAGCCAGACTTTCTGGCCTGGATGGTAGGCTGGTGCTGGTCTGCGGCGACGGTCGGCGGCAGCCTTCATCCTGGACTGGCTCCTCAGGAGCATCCGCCGTGCGGCGTCCCAGATCTTCCGACACCTCTTCACCATGGCGTGAGCCGAAGGTACTGTTACCTCTGTCTCGTTGGTGGGGAAGAGAGGAGGCTGGTACCCAAAAACCACTTGGAACGGAGAGAACCCGGTGGCCGCAGTGGGCAGGGAGTTGTTGGCATACTCCACCCAAGTGAGATGCTGACTCCACGTAGTTTGGTTTTGCGCCACCAGGCATTTTAGGCACGTCTCCAGCTCCTGGTTCAGCCGCTCTGTCTGGCCATTGGACTCCGGGTGATAACCGGAGGATAGGCTGACGGTGGCACCGAGGAGCTGACAAAACTCCTTCCAAAAGGCTGCGATGAACTGTGGACCCCTGTCAGAGACAATGTCACAGGGAAGACCGTGGATGCGAAAAACTTGGTTTATCATAATTTGTGCAGTTTGCTTGGCTGTGGTTAGCTTTGGTAGTGGAATGAAGTGTGTCATTTTGGAGAACCGGTCTACCACCGTCAGCACTACCGTGTTAACTTGGGATGGAGGCAGACCCGTGATGAAGTCCAGCGATATGTGTGACCAAGGTCTATGTGGCACCGGTAGTGGCTGGAGGAGCCCCATCCGGGCCTGCCTCGATGCCTTACCCCTGGCACAGACAGAGCAAGCTTTGACGTACTCAGCCACATCCTTTGTGATAGACGGCCACCAGAATCTTTGCTGAACCACAAAAACCGTTCTCTTGACCCCAGGATGGCATGTGAACAGCAAGGTATGAGCCCAATGGATAACCCGACCGCGCAACGCTTCCGGTACATACAACCGGTTGCGAGGGCAGCCCTCAGGGAGTTGTTTCTCCATGACTCGCTTCGCGCTGCACATCCTTTTCTATCTGCCAAGTCACCAATCCTACCACACGGTCAAGTGGTAGGATAGTTTCAGGCTCTTTGGCAGTTGGTTCCGGCGCATACAGGCGGGACAGCGTATCGGGCTTGCCATTCTGTGACCCCGGCCTGTACGAGAGCGTGAACCGGAACCTGCTAAAGAAAAGTGCCCACCTTGCTTGACGAGAGTTTAACCGTTTTGCAGACTTTAAGTATTGCAGGTTCTTATGATCGGTCCAGACGATGAATGGCTGTTCTGCCCCCTCCAACCAGTGACGCCATTCTTCGAGTGCCACCTTAATCGCCAGCAGCTCCTTATTTCCCACGTTCGTAATTCCTCTCGGCCGGTGTTAGTTTGCTGGAGAGGAAGGCACATGGATGGATGCACGGTTGTCCGTGGCAGACCTCTGCGAAAGTACTGCTCCGACTCCTTCATTCGAAGCATCCACTTCCACCACAAACTGGAGCGCTGGGTCCGGCACCGTCAGGACAGGAGCTGTGGTGAACAGTCTCTTGAGTCTTTGGAATGCCTCCTCTGCCTTGGAAGTCCACTGAAAGACTGACTTAACAGAGGTTAATGCATGCAGGGGACGCTGCAACAGCGCTAAAATTTCTTATGAACCTGCGGTAAAAGTTAGCGAACCCCAGGAATTGCTGTACCTTTTTTCTGGTTGTGAGTGGGGGCCAGTTGGTGACTGCACTAACTTTTGCAGGATCCATCGAAACGTGATTTGCTGTGATGACGTAGCCCAGGAACGTGACAGAGGAGGCATGAAAGTCACACTTATCTGCCTTAGCATATAGTTGGTTCTCCAGCAGGTGAATCAGGACCTGCCGAACATGACGTTGGTGGGTGGCAAGATCGGGAGAGAAGATGAGTATGTCGTCTAAATAAACAAAAACGAAATCATTCAGATATTCACGTAATATTTCATTGATAAATGACTGGAAAACGGCTGGGGCATTGGTTAACCCAAAAGGCATAACTAAATATTCATAATGTCCCTGTGGAGTGTTGAACCCAGTCTTCCACTCATCTCCTTCCCTAATCCGCACCAGGTGATAAGCGTTCCGCAGGTCCAGTTTGGTAAAGAATTTTCGCCTGCTGGAGTAGCTCAAAGGCAGAGGAGATAAGTGGTAAAGGGGAACGGTTCTTGACCGCGATCTCATTTAGTGCACTATAGTCAATGCACGGCCGGAGTGAACCGTCCTTCTTACCAACAAAGAAGAAGCCGGCTCCAGCCGGTGATGATGGACGTATGATGCCGGACCGCAGCGACGCTTCAATATATTCTTCCATGGCCTTCCTCTCGGGGCCGGAGATGGAATACAGCCGAGCCTTAGGAATCGGAGCCCCTGGCAGGAGGTCAATGGCACAGTCCCATTCACGGTGGGGGGGCAGTGACGTAGCCTTTGCCTTGTTGAACACTTCTTTTAGGTCGTGGTAGCAAGGTGGGACTTTGGATATATCTGGGTAGTCGCTGGGGTTCAGGATCGGTTCTCCAGTACTCCGCGGGCCCCTGTAACAAGAGAGAGGAGCAGACAAACACGAGACATGACAGGTAGACCCCCACTGCTTCACCCTCCCTGTTTCCCAATCAATGTGTGGGTTATGCTTAACTAGCCATGGAAACCCAAGAATGAGTGGGTGAGATGAGCAGTCAAATACATGAAATTGCATGTCTTCTCTATGTACAGAGTCTATGGTAAGTGTTACTGGGAGAGTCTGATTTGTGACAAAATTCAGCAGTTTGCCATCCAGAGACCTGGCACTGACCGGACTCTGGAGAGGTTCCAAGCTTATGCCGAGAGAGGAGGCAAGAGCCTTGTCCATCAAACTCTCATCGGCACCTGAGTCTATCAGAGCTAGCAAAGGCGTGGTGCTACCATTAACAGTGAGTGTCACCGGGGTGAGGGACCGAGGAGGATTATTCTTGACAATAGGTTGGCTCACCAGGGTCCTCCTTACTCCTGATGAGCCTCCTCTTTTACCGGGCAAGTGGAGACGCGATGACCTGGTTTGCCGCAATAAAAACAAACTCCCTCTTTCAACCTCCGGTGACGTTCCTCTGGAACCAACTTTGCCCTGCCTAGCTGCATGAGTTCCTCTGGAGCAACAGATGGCGCTGGCACCGGGGTAGATGACGGGGTTGATCTCCTGTATTCCCGGAACCCGCGTAGCGCCCCCTGGCTCTCGGAGGACCTCCGGATCTGTTGACGCCTCTCTCGCTCCCTCTCCTGGAGACGGTTGTCAATTCGGGTGGCCATGTCTACTAGGCTTTCGAAATTACCTGGCAATTCCATCGGTGCTAGATGATCCTTGATTTCCTCATTAAGTCCGCTGACAAAGGCGTCGCTGATCGCCACTTCATTCCATCCACTGTCTGCCGCCAGGGTGCGGAATTCAATGGCATAATCCATCACCCTCCGGTTTCTCTGCCGGAGGTTGAACAGCGCTCGTGATGCCTCTCGTACTGGAGAGGTATTATCAAACATACGGGATAAAGTTTGTGAAAAGTCCTTAACATTCTGGCACACCGCCGCCCCTCGAGCCCACTCAGCCGTGGCCCAGGCTGCCGCCCTCCCAGTCAGATGAGACACCATAAACGCGACTCTTGCCTGCTCTGAGGAAAAGGCAGCTGGGTCGTTTTTAAAATGGAGATCGCAATGTACCAAGAAGGGGCGACACTCACCGGATTCTCCCGAGAATTTCTCCGGTGGGGCCAGACGAACAGGGCGAGGCGGGGCAGACGTAGCAGCTGATGGTGCGGACGGCTGTGCAGAAGCTGGCGTGGCCGACGTGGGGGGAGCCAACCCGTCCAAACGGGTGACCATGAGTTGTAGCTGAGCGGTGAGTCTGTTAACCTGTGCGGCGACCGCCGTTTGTAGCTCCGCCTGGCGATCGGTGAGTTGTTTGACTCCTGCAGCGATGGTATTCAGCTGGGTCTCATGAAGCTGTAACTTGGTTCCCTGTGAAGACAGGGCTGACCTGACGGTGTCAGCGTCTGCTGGGTCCATTGCTGGCCAGATCGTTCTGTTAAGACTGGACACACAGAGCAGGAGAACTCAAATGCAGGACAGCAGACTGGGTAAGAAGAATTTATTTCAGAAAAGATCTTACGACCTCAGAGCTTGAATTGGTAGTAGACCAAGAAACGACGTGACTTGATTCTTTTGCTTAGTTCAGGAACATGAACTCGGCGCTGGATCACAAACAACGATCTGGCAACGAGACAGGGGAAACGCAGACAATATATACACACACACACACGAGGTAATGGGGAACAGGTGGAAACAATCAGGGCGGGGCAGACAATCTCACAAGGCGGGAAACACACAAGGCAGGAAATTAAGGGAACCTGAAACAAGAGGAGAGTAAGGGATTTCAAAATAAAACAGACAAGCCAGAACAGGAAATAGAAACGTGACAGACATGAAACTTAACAAACTTGACGAGACATAACAGATTGTGAACATGCCATATGAATAATGAAGTTAATCAACTGAATAATTCTACAAAAATAGGAAGGATGACATAATACATTCAAAGTCTTGTTTACTTTGTTGTCCGTGAGGTAGAGATAGAAAAGATGCGGTTGAAATCAATAAAATTGCTCCAAGTCAAACATACAAAAAGTAAATAGCAAACACTCCAATAATATGAACATTTGAACATAGGGGAGTGCTTGTTATAAAAAAAAGTCAGATATCAAGTGATTTGGTGTAATGAATTACCGTGAGCTTTAATTTCTTTTGTGTAAAGACAGGTACAGATGCTGAATAATTGAAGTAAACATTTTGTGAGACTGCAGTTTCCACTCTAAGCGACTCCTTCTCCATTATTTACACTCCCTTCATGGTGCATTATTCATTTACCTTGCATTCACCTGAATGGAGCTGCAGGGAAAAGCATACTGTAAAAGATACATCCGCATTACACATACATACACACACACATACACACTTAAGAACACATAAATAAACATATTCATATCTTATTTTATTTTATAAATGTCTCTGCTCTGCAGTTTTCTTATTGTTATTTCCACTGTGTGTCTTGCTGCTGCAGTTACAATGTGAATTTCCCCCGCTGTGGGACTAATAAAGGCTATCTTGAATCTTGAATCTTAAATGTAAATAAAGGTAATTTTATTGAATGGCTCTTGAAAGGCCTTTATGATCACATTGTTTTGTTTTGTTTTCTTCAGTGTGAACTTTATTTTTGTACTGGGGTTGGGAAGACTGACCCACTCTTCATCATAATAATCAGATAATCAGATATGCTAACAATTAAATACTGAGAAGACTTGCAGTATGGCTGGCAGAGTTGCTTATTCACCAGTGAAACCCCTTTAGGTGGAAACATTTAAACATATGTGTTCTATCTGAATACTAGCGTGTGTGTGTTCTCAGTTATGTGATGATGATGCCATTCAAGCGTCAGGCCCTGGTGGAGTTCTCTACAGTGGAGAGCGCTGATCGCTGTGTGTCCTGTGGAGCCAAAGAACCTGTATACATTGCAGGTTTGACTCCTTTTCACTGTGAAGACTTACTGATGAGATTGCTTAGTTATCCATGCTTGTATGTATTCATATTTTCATCCATCTGTTCATCAGGCCAACAGGCGTACTTTAATTATTCCACATCCAAGAGAATCACCAGGCCGACCAATGCTGACAACCCCAACAGTGGCAACAAGGTCCTCCTGCTGTCCATACAGAACCCCTCTACCCTATAACCACGGTAAACACACACACACACACACACACACACACACACAGATATACACTGTCACCTATGGGGACTATATCATTAATGGAATATTTATAAAAGTCACTCTAAATACAATTATAAGGCAGCTGATCATCAGAATGATCCTACCTCCCGCATATGTAGTTGCACTACATCATAATGTAGCAATAACAATACATCTTCCTGGAATGTAAAAAACACATTAGACATTAAAAAGTAAAAAAAAATTGTTGATCTTCTTGTAATTGAAATTAAACGTTTTCAATGTTAGCATGTAAAACATAATGTTTACTTTATCTGCCTCTTTGTTAGTCTCTCCCTTTCAAACTTTATTGAGCTTCCCACAGAAGTAGTTTCTGTTGTGACTCATTGTTTTGAAGTTGTTGCTTATCTCACCATGTCCCCACCATCAGCCACTCTCTCCCTGATCTGCCTCTCCCAGTATGTCCTTTTTTATCTGACTACAAAGGAAGTTTTTTTCCTACCTTTTGAAGTTATAATCTCGAGAATTTCCATTTTGTTGTCTTATAAAAGGTGTGATTTTGGACTTCACTTCAGTTTCACTTTGACTTTAATCATCCGTAGTCATCAGTCTTTTCCTTGTTTTTTGGCAATAATAACAGTTTACTTGGAATGCTAGCAGAGACTAGAACAAAATATACACTGCATTAGACACAGGACAGTTGAAGAGCAAGTTTTTGCGTTAAAAGCTTTGTTAAAAGTGCAATTGTGTACCGCTTGTGAATTTTATACTAAAATGGTGACCAGCATCCAGGTCGGAATATTGTAAATGCTGCAGGCTTTCATCATTAGGCTAAAGCTTCAATCACCATTGTGTTGCATTATTCAGCATTGGGTAGTGACTTAACAGACTCAGACTTAAATCATCAAAGCACAATTTATGTGGTCTCAGTAAATTTACTTTAAATATAATGATTTTTGCAATGATAGAAGGCCAATACAGTACAAGACACAGCTCTCAACTTTCACACTGATTTTTTTGTCAGAAACATAAACTTATCAGCCACTCATGAGCAGATAACAATTATTTTGCTGATAACAAAAAATGCCTAGTTCAAAGAAGATAAGCTGAAAATTTGAATAGTTCATCATACCTTTTTTCAAAATGTTTTTCTGTCAACCTGACAAAGAACATATGACTTGGTCTAAGATGCCACATTCCAATTTTAACCATTTTCAAACAAACGCTGAAATAATTTCTACTAATTTTCTGTTGTGGTATCTTTATGGGTTGAATGGCATATGGTGTTGTATCGTCTTTGGGTTCACATATTTTTATTTACATAGTTAGGGATAGGGATAAAGCATATTTAGGCAAATTCAACAAATCCAGGAATCCTAACCACTTTCTCCACCACTATAGTTTTCTTTTTTTTTTACTATGTGCTTCATAGAGTTTGTCAGTCAGGAATCAGGAACAGTCTTTGGAAATGTGTTCTCAGGAAAATTTGATTTGATTTCTGAGTTGTTTTTTTTTCGAGAGAGAGATTCTGCTTCTTTGTATCTTTTAGAGGGCATTCACCCAAAGTGAGAAGGTTACTTGTTGTAGCATAATCTGGCCTGGTGGTTAAGTTTTTGTTGATTGAAATTTTCCATCTTTTGTAAGCTATGAGAGATCTCAGTGTTACATTGTCTGAGGTACTTTTTGGAACAAAATAATAAAAGACAAATGATACTTTGTGCTTAAGACTCTGTTGAGGTTGTATTTTCTGCAGTATAAATCACTGATTTGCTCAATGTCACACAAAGAGCTGTAACCATTGAGAGAAGAATTCACCAGCTCATAGATGTGTCAGTTTTTCCTTTAGTTGGTCTGTCTTTCTCTCTAGCCAACTATAGTAACTATATAAATGTATAATGGCTTGAGGTTTATGCTTCATGTAAGTTGAGACCCACTACAGCATTAAAAATATTTTGATTGTGTTGAATATCTTTGGTCCAGGATGTTCTGTACACGGTGTGTAATCCCATTGGCAGTGTGCTGAGGATCGTCATCTTTAAACGAAATGGAATCCAGGCCATGGTGGAGTATCCTTACTGAGTGTGTGAATGGTTTTACATGCTGTATGTTGGAATGTGCCGCCCCCTTTCCTTGACCCCAGATCTCCAGGTTTGAGTCCATTCAGTGTGCTCAGAAGGCGAAAGCTGCTCTTAACGGAGCTGACATCTACGCTGGTTGTTGTACACTCAAGATTGAATATGCAAGGGTAAGAGACACCAAACACATTACAAACACAAAACAAGCCTGGTCTCACCCTGAAATGTTGATATTAGCAAGTGAAACTGTGGTTCTTAGGGATGCCCATGAACAGTGCATTATTTTAATCAAGACAAGTGTACATTAGGGGTGGGACAAATAATATAATAACACAATAATATATGATATATTGTTTGTATTACGTGACGCAAAATTGATACATTTTCAAGTATCAGTGTTTGTTCTATTTCATTTACAAATGCTGAGAATTTTTAAATGTGACATTACCTTACCAGAATTGAATTACTTGTGTGTGTTCTAGAGAGTTTGCCAATATCACAATGAGAACAGCAATCAACTAGTTCAGTTAACAAGTAGTAAACACACACAGCATAGTGGAGACAGTGGAGAAGAACGTGGAGGAGCCTCTGTCTTCGTGTACATCAAAAGTCTTGGAAGACTTTCTACTATGTGTTTTCCCTAGTAATGTTGCCCACCAAAAATGATATCACAAGAGGTAACAAAACATTCAGTGATCATTCATTTGATCCTTTCCAGATCCGCAGCTCTCAACTATAGTTGCGAGAGCTTTGGCTTTAGGCTGTTTAAATTGTCTTCAGCCTAGTTCATAGCTGAAAACTAGTGTTTCACGGTGCAGACCAACTCTGCTGTGAAGAATGCAGAAGACAATGTACTAATGATGCATAAACAGGTACTTTTTATTTTTCTTCTGTGGTAGCAAACAAATCACATGGCCTTTCACTAACTATGATGCTGCAGCCTGAGCTTTTCCAGACACTTAACCACCACTGATAGTGTAAAACACTTTTCTGTGGCTACAGCAATGTGTTGGTATGCCCCTCACATACCTAGAGATGACAGTGCTATTCAAGTGGTAGAAGACCACATTTAATGAATCTTTAGTGAATCACTCCTTAGATTATTAACCACAGTTGTACTGTTGAAGAATTTGCAAAATAATATGAAATGAGGTTCCCTGGTTTGGACCCTTACTTGGTAACAAAAATGAAATGTACAAAATTCTGGACAGGGTTTATAACATCACGTGCAGCTGAGATACAGAGCTGTGTGTCATCTATATAGAAATGTATACAGCATCATCCATTGCTGCCATCCCCTGAGCAATATTCCTTTTTGATCAGAAAGTTTCAGGAACTAAACTTATGAACTAAAAAGGAAATAAATGTTCTTTGTACACATTCCTGTTTGAATTTAACAAACAGTGAGAAACAGTGATACTGTGTAAGGTGTAATTTTTACACACAGGGAAATGACAACACTGGGCTTCCCCAAAGTAGACCATGTGCCTAGTGTTGCTGATAGTTATTCATTTCTACTTTAAAATATACAGCCACGATGATTCAATTAGCAAATTAAGTTTTAGGTCATGTGATATGCTACTTAAGTACATTTTAAGGGCAAATATTACCAGGAATACTACAGAATACTGTAAATAAATATTTAATATCCAGGAATTCAAATTATAGACATGAACACTGATTATGCCTGTAACAATTTGGCCCCCCAATCACACTGACTATACATGGTACAGATATATACTAGGTTATGTTCTAGTCTTTTTGGCATTTTTGAAGGACTGGAGCAGTGGAGCCAGCCATTATAGACCATTATGGTCATGGTTACGTGTATCTTACAAGACTACTTTACCATGGATAGATTTAAAAAGGAAGTTGAATAAAGCTCCACTAACTGTGGCATGGCTGTGAAGCAGTCCTACATTATAATGCACTTCACTGCAAAGACCCTGAAATTCAATGATGATGTATATCAGGGAGATAGAGTTTTTATTGAGACTAAACGTAACTAATTACAGTGGGGAGGGTCTCTTATTGCACACGGGTGGCAAGCGTTACATAACCCACATATAAACAAGGGCCCAAAAGATTATTCCTTGTATGTCTGTTAGCCATGGTAGTTTTTGAGGTGATACATTTGTCATCAAAGAACCCTTGACAGCTTTAGAAGGGGAGGGAGAGAGAGACTACTTTTTTTTACTCTAATACCAAATGTTGTAAGTAAAGATAAGTAAGTAAGTAAGATGTAAACTTCATGAGACAATTGCTCACATTTTTACATAAGTAATTTGTCTTTGCTTGGAAAAACTGCCATTGGATAATGTTTTGTGTGGTCTATGGTTTGATAAAATTTCTGGCTTAGTTAGCCCCTTATTGTGGGAATCTTAATACTAACTTTATAGATAGTGTGTGTGTGTGTGTGTGTGTGTGTTAGTAGTCATCTTAAACAGGAAATACACTGTAAACTCTCATTTACAGTGCCAAATTAAAATATTTTTCTATTGTATATATATATATATATATATATATATATATATATATATATATATATATATATATATATATCTCAAATCAAATCAAATTTATTTAAAGCCCAATATCACAAACATCATTTGCCTCGGAGGGCTTTCACAATCTGTACAGTTGTGACCCTCTGTCCCTTAGGGACCCTTAGACCCTGTTCCTAGGCCAGCTGAGAGACATAGTCACTCCAGCGTGTCCTGGGTCTTCCCTGGGCCTCCTCCCGGTGGGACATGCCTAGAACACCTCCCTAGGGAGGCGGCGTCCAGGGGCATCCGAAACAGAGCTGACTCCTCTCGATGTGAAGGAGCAGCAGCTCTACTCAGAAGCTCCTCCCGAGTGACTGAGCTTCTCACCTTATCTCTAAGGGAGCGCCCAGCCACCCTGCAATGGAGAAAACTCATTTCAGCCGCTTGTATCCGCAATCTTGTCCTTTCGGTCATTACCCAAAGTTCATGACCATAGGTGAGGGTGGGAAAACGTAGATTGACCGGTAAATCGAGAGCTTCGCCTTTGGCTCAGCTCCTTCTTCACCACGACGGTCCGGTACACCGACCGCATAACTTTGCGGACGCTGCACCAATCCGCTTGTCAATCTCACGCTCCATCTTTCCCTCACTCGTGAACAAGACCCCGAGATACTTGAACTCCTCCACTTGAGACAGGACCTCTCCACCCACCCGGAGAGGGCACGCCACCCTTTTCCGGTCGAGAACCATGGCCTCGGATTTGGAGGTGCTGATTCTCATCCCAGCCGCTTCACACTCGGCTGCAAACCGCTCCAGCACATGCTGAAGGTCCTGGCCTGATGAAGCCAACAGGACAACATCATCCGCAAAAAGCAGAGATGAAATCCTGTGGTTCCCAAACCAGACTCCCTCCGGCCCCTGGCTACGCCTAGAAATCCTGTCCATAAAGATTATGAACAGGACCGGTGACAAAGGGCAGCCCTGCCGGAGTCCAACATGTACTGGGAACAGGTCCTGACTTACTGCCGGCAATGCGAACCAAGCTCCTGCTCCGGTCGTACAGAGACCGAACAGCCCTTTAGCAAAGGCCCCCGGACCCCATACTCGTGGAGCACTCCCCACAGAATACCACGAGGGACACGGTCAAATGCCTTCTCCAGATCCACAAAGCACATGTGGACTGGTTGGGCAAACTCCCATAAACCCTCAAGCACCCTGCGGAGAGTATAGAGCTGGTCCAGTGTTCCACGACCAGGACGAAAACCGCATTGTTCCTCCTGAATCCTGAAGATGGTCGACTATCGGCCGAATTCTCCTCTCCAGTACCCTGGCGTAGACCTTCCCGGGGAGGCTGAGAAGTGTGATCCCTCTGTAGTTGGAACACACTCTCCGGTCCCCTTTTTAAAAAGAGGGACCACCACCCCGGTTTGCCACTCCAGAGGCACTGTCCCCAACCTCCATGCAATGTTGCAGAGGCGTGTCAGCCAAGACAGCCCCACAACATCCAAAGACTTGAGGTACTCAGGGCGGATCTCATCCACCCCCAGGCGCCTTGCCACCGAGGAGCTTGCGAACTACTTCAGTGACTTCGGCTCGGGTGATGGGACGAGTCCACCTCAGAGTCCCCAGCCTCCGCTTCCTCACTGGAAGGCAAGTCGATGGGATTGAGGAGATTCCTCAAAGTATTTCTTCCACCGTCCGACAATGTCCCCAGTTGAGGTCAACAGCTCCCCACCCGCACTGTAAACAGTGTTGGCAGAGTACTGCTTCCCCCTTCTGAGGCGCCGGACGGTTTGCCAGAATATCTTCGAGGCGACCGATTGTCCTCCTCCTTGGCCTCACCCGAACTCCTCCCAGACCTGAGTTTTTGCCTCCAGGACCGTCCGGGCTGCGGCTTGCTTGGCCTGCCAGTACCTGTCAACTGCGTCAGGAGTCCCACAGGCCAACATGACCCGATAGGACTCCTTCTTCAGCCTGACGGCGGAATCCCTTACTTCCGGTGTCCACCACCGGGTTCGGGGGTTGCCGCCACGACAGGCACCAGAGACCTTGCGTCCCACAACTCTGCGAACTGCTGCGTCGACAATGGAGGCAGAGAACATGGTCCACTCGGACTCAATGTCCCACAGCCTCCCTCGGAATCTGTGAGAAGCTCTTCCGGAGGTGGGAGTTGAAGACCTCCCTGACAGAGGGCTCGGCCAGACGTTCCCAACAGACCCTCACAATACGTTTGGGTCTGCCAGGTCTGTCCAACTTTCTCCTCTGCCAGCGGATCTAACTCACCACCACCACCAGGTGGTGATCGGTTGACAGCTCAGCCCCTCTCTTTACTTTACCAAGTGTCCAAGACATACAGCCGGAGATCAGATGAAACGACAACAACGCGTCGATCATCAACCTCCGGACGTAGGGTGTCCTGGTGCCACGTGCACTGATGGACACCCTTATGCTCAAACATGGTGTTCGTTATGGACAAACTGTGATTAGCACAGAAGTCCAATAACCGAACACCGCTCTGGAAATTCAGATCGGGAGGCCGTTGCCTCCCGATCACGCCCCTCCAGGTATCACTGTCGTTGCCCACGTGAGCGTGGCGTTGAAGTCCCCCAGTAGAACAGTGGAGTCCCCAGTCGGAGCACTATTAAGTACCCCCCAGGGACTCCAAGAAGGCCGGGTACTCTCTCTGTACTGCTGTTCTGTTGCACGTACATTTAGGCACAAACAACAGCAAGAGACCTATCCCCAACCCGAAGGCGCAGGGAAGCGACCCTCTCGTTCACCGGGGTGAACTCCAACACATGGCGGCTGAGCTGGGGAGCTGTAAGCAAGCCCACACCAGCCCGCCGCCGCTCACCCTGGGCAACTCCAGAGTAGTGGAGGGTCCAGCCCCTCTCAAGGAGCTGGGTTCCAGAGCCCCAATGCTGGATGTGTGGAGTGAACCCGACTATCTCTAGCCGGTACCTCTCAACCTCCCGCATGAGCTCAGGCTCCTTCCCCCCCAGCGAGGTGACATTCCATGTCCCTATTGCCAGAGTTTTGGTCCAAGGATTGGGTCGTCGAGGCCCCCTGCCACTGCCGACTGCTACCCAAACCACATTGCACCGGCCCCTCATGGACCTTCCTGCTGGGTGGTGAGCCTACTGGCCATTTCGGCCACCAGGCGCTCACCTGTGAGCCCCTAAACCCAGGCCTGGCTCCAGGGTGGGGCCCTGGTAACGCCAATCCGGGCGACGTAATGGTCCTTGTTCTTCTTTTATCCATGGTGGGCTTGTGAACCGCTCTTAGTCTGGCCCATCACCTAGGACCTGTTTGCCATGGGAGACCCTACCAGGGGCGTAATGCCCTCGACAACATAGCTCATTAGGATCATTTGGGCACACAAACCCCTCCACCACAGTCTTTATTTATTTTATTACTCTAGTTTATTATTTATCTTAAATTTTATTTTATATTTTATTTCTTAATCTATTTTTTTCTTGTTGGAGTGTCTCTATTCTTGTTAATATTTTTTTAGCATTGTTTGGGGAGCCTGGGATTTAAGAATTTCATTACCAGTGATTGCTGACATAAATTGTTGTGTAATGACACTAAATTCTTGAAATTGAAATTCTTGCAAAGTCCACAGTTCTAGAGAAGTTCCATATAAAATTGTGTCATCATTATGAAATAGTACCTCACAATGTGATTATATTATATTATAATGTTGTAAGTGGACTAAAAATGCAGATCCTGTATACCTGATACATTCAACAGGATCCAGATTTATTCTTTCATCTTTATGTCACCAGCCTACACGTCTGAACGTGATTAAGAACGACAATGAGAGCTGGGACTACACTAAACCATACTTGGTCAGACGAGGTAAGACCCTCACTGTCTCCCTCATTCTCTCTTTGTCTATTTTCTTTATTTCATATTTAAACTTAAGTCAGACTATGACCTCTGGACTGTTTGGGGTGACCCTACTTTGTTACAATACAGGAGACCCTGTGATGTGAAAGGTAGGACTTTGTTTTTAGTCTGAATTCTCTGTAGTGGCACATTTCCCTCCACTGCAGCCTTGACTCCTGTTACACCAATAGATGAAAACAGTCTTAGTTTTTGCATTTATGGAACTGTGTCCAGATTCTCAGTCATTATGGGTCAGTCTCTGACTGCGGATTACGAGTTTAGTCATATACAGTTTGGACCATAGACCTCCATCACACCAAGACTCCTCCGCCTCCTGGCTCTCCATCTCCAGTCAAAACACTCTCACACCAGCCAACCACAGGCCTCCTCTCACAAGCCTGCACCTCTGCTTACCATGAAAAGAGAGGGAGAGAGAGGGGGGGGGGAGGGAGAGAGAGAGAAAGTGAACTCAGAGAAAGAGGGATGGACGTCAGGCTGACCATGCACAGAAACTTTCTTCCATCTTCACCTTCTGCAGCCCAAAAAAAGAAAGAGAAAGAGATGGATCTCACTCCTGCTGACCGCCATGCAGCTGCTACTTCAACATGCCTAGAAGGCCTCAGCCCCACTTCTGTCTGCAGGACTCCAGTAGCACTTTCTTCTATCTAGCTACTCCACCCTGTATTTTTCATCTCCTCCTCTGTCTGGAGAAGTAGACTCGCATGGCCTGATATCTGGTCCACACAGTGCATTGAGTGCTTTTTGATTTTACTCTCATTGGTTCTATATATTGACAATCATACAGACTTTCTAGCAAACAAGTGAAAATTTCCTGTATATGCCTTACACTGTTTTTAAAAATATTTTTATTTGTTTTCACTTCAAAATCTGAAGATATTTCTGTTTAAAAGCTCAGCAGTGTGGACCAGACTGAACATGTTGACAGTAAAAATTCTGGTAATGCGAGTTTACAGAAAAAAAGTCTGGCCTAATCTTTGCTCTTTGTCACTTTACTCCTTTTGAATTAGGGGTGTCACGATATTGTATAGTGATTAGACTTTTATTGTGGCACAAAATATCCCATTAATAATGATAACAAATAACTTGATAATATTAAGAACCATCATTAAAATATGTCTCAATTAATATTTTATTTACAATTTCATTGCCAAGAGGATATCCACTCGTGCAAATGCAGAACAATGCTAAAAAGAATAGAAAGTTAACTTAAAATAGTAGTTGGTTGTGTAAATTACCTTGGGAGAGAGAGTATGGAGGCGGTGTGTATACATTTGGGACCTAACTAGCATGTCTGTTTTTGTGAGCGCGAGAGTCCCAGTTAATGACAAAGCAACTGTAGCGTTCCTATTTGCTAAAAATAATGTAGTATTGGTGTACTACTTATGTAATGTACAAAAAACACCAGTCACCATCATCAACAGTAGAATCTTGAATATAAGGCTACATCAGTGCAAACCACAAAATAAAATTTCACCTTACTTTCACCTTAAGGTCTGACCTGACCTATAAAAGTCCCCCTGGTTTTTGTCACCTTGATATTTCATGAAAGGTTTCTCAACTAAGTTAATGTAATACAAACAGAGTGGATGCAGTTATGAGAAAAGGGGATTATGGCTGCAGAGAATAGTTAGGTTAGAGTTGAGGTTAGGTTTTATTCGATTGTTAGCATGATCAGAGCAGTACATCTATATTCACTACATATGATGAACTGAACTGCACAAACTAATTCTGTTTTCTTTACAGAATTCAAACTATTCCCACAATTCTGTGGTGAAACTTTTCTCCCTTTCACAGTGTTATTTATGTTACAGCAGAGTTGCCAACTAGTGTTAAATGTGAAGTGTGTGTGAATATCCTGCCTGAGAGAGCAATAACACACCAGTTCAAGCAAAAAAAAAACAAAAGGACCACCATGTTATTCTTTATAGATTTGTAAATATTAACTTACAAATTTATAAATATTATGAGTGAAAACCAGTATATTGTGGCACCCCTAATCTGTATTCCCTGATTACACTAGCTGTACATTAAGACACGTGCATGGATGTGTGTTTCACATAATGTAGCTCTTAGAACATTGATTGGTATATTTTTGTCTAACAATTAACTGGGATTGTATCAGTACCTTATTTAAAATAGGGGCAAACAATGCTCCCACTGTAATGTTACCAGTGACAATCTACTTTATCTCTGCACGGTCTGTGTACAGTGAACTACTATAAATGCTGGATTCTTTGTACTGTATGTGGTGCGTAACTGAGGATTCTTTCAGAAAAGTTTTAAACTGCGTGTTGAGATTAATGTTGGGGTCAGTTCATTCTTCATTCAATCAATTCAGGAAATTAGATTAACTTTCTGACAATTTATGTGACAGCTGAAACTTCTTTATGGTCAAACTATTAAAAACAGGTGCTAAATAACAAAGGCCCTGATCTTTTTACATTTTTGTCTGCCCTGTGGTGAGGATCAGGAAGGTGAACACTGGTCCAGAGCAAGATATCTATTATAACTAATGCCCACATCACCATGATTTTGGTCATGGTGGTCATATGGTCATAGCTGTAGTAATGGTTCATTGAGTATGCTGCATAATGCATTAGAAACACATTGACCTTTCCCCAAGAACCCCTTTTGGCCAGATATTTCCATTGTACACAATAAATGTCAGGATGTAATGGGAAGAAATTTCTGGCCACATTTATGGTTTCAGTATTATAAATATTTCCATTTAATGCCCCATGATCCTGTCTCTCCTGCCACCTTCAGAGCAAACTTTACACATTTAGCTTTAAAGGTACCCTGTGGAGTTTTCTTCATTACGTTCCATGCTACTCACCAAAACACAGTGTGTGTATCCTTTAGGTCTAACAGACACGTAAAGTTAAT
The DNA here is from genome assembly GCA_023238725.1 of Scortum barcoo. Taxonomy (NCBI): domain Eukaryota; kingdom Metazoa; phylum Chordata; class Actinopteri; order Centrarchiformes; family Terapontidae; genus Scortum; species Scortum barcoo. The sequence goes on from CM041544.1 coordinate 793,036, forward strand.
TTTCTTCCTCATTAATTACTATTTGTAAAGCCAAGTTTTAATAGTGTTTCAAATCCAGCATTTTTCACGTGTTGTTAGCTTGCGGTCTTCCTCCTTACTGCTTTTGTTGGCATATTGCTGCATATCTTGGTGTGTTACCGCCACCTGTTAATCAGGGAAATGGTGTGAAGCCAGTGGTAACACTACGTACTGCATCACCTACTATTGTTTTAGTGCTCCACGGGGAATCTTTAAAGATGGCATATTGTGGGTGTATAATGAACACTCGAGTTATGTCTTGTTTCAAAATGATTCATGAAATGATTGATCACAATGTGAACTGGTCCCAACTCTGTTATAGATGAAATATTCACAAAATAAATGCATATGTACAAGTTTTGAATGGAGGCATATTGCAAGGACACAGACAGGGTCAAGTCATGACTGAACACTGTCTTTGAGTAGCAATGGGAATCACAGGTCACACAGTTTATTAGGTGAGAGTCAGACTCTTTGGGGAATATCTAGTGAAGCTAGATTTTTGCTTCACACATGGGTGCAGGGGCAGTTTTGCAAGCATGCATTCTTCACACAAGAGGAACACTGTATGTGAGGGACTAATTCAAATAATAAAATAGATATTCAATAAATAGATCATTCCGTCCATCCATCATCTATACCACTTATCCTCACATAGGGTCATAGGGGTGCTGGAGCCAATGCCAGCTGGCATTGGGTGAGAGGTGGACCCTGGACAGGTCGCCAGACAAGCACAGGGCTGACATATAGAGACAGATAGCCACTCACAGTCACATTCACCGCTATGGCAGTTTTACCCAATTATTTCCCCCTGGCACTTGTTTTCGTCCACTTCAAGCACTGAAGAGGCACGACCTGCAACATCATGCAGCAGTAGTAAACTATGCTACTCAGTGACCAGAAGTTTTATTGTAGTACTTAGTTATTTTAAAATACCACAGTTCTTTGTAAAGTAATTTAAATAATCAATCAATCAATCAATTAAAAAATAGTATAAATGATACAAATGTATAAATGAAAATGTATAAATTTAAATCCTATGCTATTATACAATTGTGGAATAAAAAATGAAGTATGCAAGTGTGCTCTTGAATGTGCATATATTCTGTTCTTATCTAAGAACAAATCTGGTGAATGTCAGAATCTTTGTGACAACTGTGTAAGTGGATTTTAAGAAGAATTGTCCTCTTAAGAATGGGTGGTGAAAGAAGCCCAGTGATTTATCATTGATGATCATTTTTCATTTTTCCTTCCATTATAAGATTTTATGAATTTTGTATATTTTGTATATCTCTATATTTTGTATCAAGAGTTTAATCACATTTATAAAATATCTGAAATATCTACAGGGATGAAGACTAGTTTGGTATATTAAAGTAAAGGTTTGAAGCAATTATACAGTGGAACGCAAAAATACTTCCATCCATCTCCACCTCTTCATTTTTTACACCATTTTTCACTGTCTCTCCTTCCTGTCATTTCCTCCTCATCTTTTCTTCAACATACCTCTCCCTCCACTCTTCCCTCCTACTCCCCAATAATCTATTTATCCTCTTTCCTCCATTCACATCCTCATTTCTATTCTCTCCTTCCTCATTCACTTATTCTCTCCTTCCTCATTCACTTATTCTCTCCTACTCCTGGTTTTCTTACATCTTCCACAACTTTCACTTCTTTTGGCTTCAGTATTTGCAAAACTGTTCTTGACAGTAAACCTTTATCATCCACAGTGCTTATGTGTGTGTGTGTGTGTGTGTGTGTGTGTGTATTGAGCCATGTCTTGGCTCATGTTGCTTTAGATCATATTTTACAAGGTCACAGGCAAGTCTGTGAAGAAGCCAATCATCCTGATCCAGTCATATGAAGCGTTCAGTCAGTTTTTGCCCTTCAGTCAGATAAAAGTCTACTGGAGTTACAAAGTCTAAGAGGGATTTGCTTTGATTTGTTTTTGTGGTCCAACTCTGTGGGAGTTCACATGATTCCCAAAATATACTAAATATGAAAATGTGAAAAATGCTTTAAAAGGATGGTGTAATTCATTACTCCAAAGGATTTCTGGTCGAAATGAAATGACTTTCAAAACATGATTAGAATTAGTTTAAAAGTTTAGTACGACACAAGAAATGAAACGAGAAGCAGCACTTGTGAGAAATGGCTACCATCAATGATAATGTTGACCTCTGGCATAAATGTATGAATATAGTGAAAAAACTATATATATTTAGCCTGGTTAAGTTAAGAATGATTATTTCAGAAAGATTACTTCAGTTCTGGTCTTTGAACCAGTGCTGACCTGAACCTGGGTGGCCTCTAAGGGCAGAGCTTTGATCAAGCTCAAGGCTCACAATGTTGACACCTGCCGTACTTCAAATGACCTCATTATATAAATGTGGACAGCTCACAGCCCTCCAGTGTAAAGCAGAGAAGGTCAATTCCTGTCAGATCCTTGCAGTGTCAGAAGATTTCAGTAATTAATTAAGATACTTATGCTGTCTTAGCTGTGTGTAAAGTAGAGACTGCAGATGCAATGGAAATGCTGCTGACTGCAAGTTTTAAACAACAGAAAGTGTTAGTAAGAACCCACCATTAATTTAACCTAGATGTTAAAGTGAAAGAAGTTGAAGTAAGCATAACTGAACTTTTTTTTTGTTTTGGAGTCTAAACCTTGAACTTTGACGACTTTAGGATTACATTTTTTATTATTCTTTATTTTTATAATTTATTTTCTACTTCCTCCAATAGTACATTTGTGCCAGTAGTATTTGCCTATACTGCTTATTCCAGGTCCTTGCTCTATATGTAGAACCATAATTACTCTCATATCTTGTCATTTGTGTCAAATCATTCATTGGTAAACATATTATAGCTTTTTTGCGGATCAAAGATTCTTGAATATCTCTGACAGGGGTCCCCACATTCACAGAAGAGTGACATCATATGGTCTAAATTTTGAATTCTATAATGTCGTTCAGAACTAGCTCACATATTCCTTTCTGGAGATGCAGAACCAGTCTTTCTGTCTAGTTTGCTTTCCTAGTTGAAGGAAGTTGAAATATTTTTGTGTCTCTATAAAACATTCTGGCTGTATAGTTTAAATAGTGTTTTGTCTCACTTGGTCGTTCTTGCAGTGAATATTAAATGCACACATCAAGTGAAGAAGCAGGTCTTGGTGGCAGCAACTAGGTGATGAACTCAGTCCTTCTGCTCAAATGCCTGAATGACTAACCAGGTTGTCTGAGCATGCCAGAGAAACAAGTCAGCTGGCTGTGTGTGTTCTGCTAATTTGTGGTGTGAGGGTCAGTGTGAATGACCATCCTGCTGTAATCTCCAGGCCTTCTCGTTTTTCACTGCTGCAGCATCTCATCACTAAAGTGTGATGTGAGTGTGCTTGTCACAACACAAGCACACATCAGTACTCTGTGACGTAACTGCTGACACGTGTTGTGTGTGTGTTTCTGTGTATGTGTGTGAAGGTGAGGGAGGATGGGGGGGGGGATGGGTAATGGGGCCTTACCAAAAAAAGTCAGTGTCATTTCAATGTGCCTCCAGTGTAATATATAGCTTGTACTTTGTATATATTCTGCAGTATGAAGTGATTCAATGTGTTTGATAGCTACAGTGATGATGGTGATGTTTTTATCATTATGATGATAATGTAATGCAGGTTGATGCTCTTTCGTGCTGAAGGAGAAAAAAGAGAAAGCTTGATGCCTCACAGGTACTGTCTCTTTCATATCTCTGTTTACATGAGCCTCTCTGTATCATTACACCACACCCTTTCTGAATAAAACCACCTTAAAGTTGTTCTTATTTACTCCCTTTCATCATTATCATAAAGTGGGTCGAAGGTTTATTTTTCTGTGGTGTAGAATCATTACTCATGAGTGGTTTATGGAAATGAATGGATTTTGAAATCAACCTACATACTGCAGATAAAAAAGGAGAAGCATTGTTGAGTGTTTGTGAATAAAGCAGCCTTTCTTCCCGGCTTTTTCCCTTACACTTCTTTGGAGAATAACCTACAGGCCTTTTTGATTTGTTTTTGAACTTTTTGAGTTGTTGTTGTTCACTAAGGCTGACTGGGAGCACCCGAACCCCATGCTACCAGTCACTGCATAAAATGCTACCTTAGTACTCTCTGGCAGATTGTCCATGTGCTTTGCTTGGTTTTTCTATCATTTTTCCTTAATAACAGCCACACACCACATTTTCCACACTTACATTTTTGACTTTCACATTACATCCCCTTTCACAATTTGATTCATGTGTTGGTTTTTTTTTAAAAAATCTGCTTTGTTTGCCATGGTCCTTCAACATATCAAGAAACGGTACTCTGTTGGACAAGGGATTCTCAGTTATTGAGCAATGTGTGTCAGGGGTCTTGCTCACAAGTGAGGGTAAGATAGAACACAAGATCAACAGGTGGAGTGGTGCGGCTTCAGCAGTAATGCGGGTGTTGTACTGGACTGTGGTGTTGAAAAGAGAGTTGGGCATGATGGCAGAGCTCTCTTTTCAATTGACCAACCCTTATCCATGGAAGTAAGCTTTGGGTTGTGACCAAATGAATGAATGACATTGATAAAAGTAGAGGAAATTGGTTGAGGTCACTTTGAAGTAGAACTGCTGCTTCTTCACTTCAGAAGAAGTCAGTTGCAGTGGTTCTGGCTGATTACAATACCACCTGGAAGCCCCCCTCCTGAAGTTTTCACATCTAACTGGGGAGAGACCCCAGGGCTGACCCAGAACATGCTGGAGGGATTATATATCCCCAGAAGGAGCCAGAATATGTAGCTCAGGAGAAGGAGATATGGACAACCTTGCTTTGCCGGTTGCCAAGGCAATGTCTGCAAATGGCTGGCTGGATTGGTAGAAATCATAACAATATCATTAAATTAGACCCAAGTTATCTGAATTTGGATTTTCTGTATTTTTGCACGTTTCATCAGAGCTAAGAAATTTCACTTTGTACCTCCAATCACAAGAGTACCTTTGTGCTCTAGCATTGTGTAAACTGGCAAATTTACAGTCTGATTGTGGTAAATAAAATGGTTATGTGGCTTGCTTTAAGGAGTTGGTCATTATTAATCTTGTTTCCATGTTATAGAGCCCAACTATTAAGTGACAGCTACTGACAGCCACATAATGCTACAACACCCCTCTTTCCCTTCTACACAGATAGCTAGATAGGAAAGACCTCTGACATGATCTTATGGCAATATGCTGCTATAACCTTGTGGATGCACAAAAGAATTTTTGTCATTACTTGGGTCTTATTCTTGTTCATCATTTCTGTTAACAAAATTTACATTGTCATAAGTTAATCACTGAGATCTGGGTACGCATAAACATCACTGCACATAAACCAGTGGGTCTAGAAACACAAGCAGTCATACCATTAGACAGTTTGGGGTAAAGAGGTAAAGAGTAAAATTAGTACCTATACTGTCCCTTGTAAACGTCCAGCTCCAAGAGTGAATACTGTCTGGGGCTGACAGCCCTCCAGAGAGGCAGTTTCATACAGTAGACAATGATGTGGTCTTTTTTCAGATTACATACCTTTTCCAATTATACTGTGGGGCCTGGGATAGTGAATAGTTTATGAAAGAAGCCCATTGTTTTTAAATAAATTACTGTGGGCCCAGCACACAATCTAATAATCTGTGTGTGTCTGTATGTGTGTTTCAGACCGTGGTAAGGGCAGGCAGAGACAGGCCATTTTGGGAGAACACCCATCATCCTACAGTGATAACGGCTATGGTAAGACTAACACGCACACTCACACACACACACTTAAAATCACACTGATAAGTGAATCTGCTGCCTTACACATCTATGGTCCCCGTACCTCAGATTTTGAAACTTGACACTCTGCAACACACACATTTACCCAGCATTGGTGTAGATTGCCAGTCATGTGTAATGGCCAGAGGTCCAGCAGTAGATATACCCTCACTGATCCCTGCCAGTTACACTCTGTCTTTTATTTAAACTGTCTCCAAAAAACACATGACTACACTTACACGCACACACTATGAGGGATCAGAAGAGTCATCATGATACCACTCGCACATATGTTGTTCGTTTACTGTTAGTGTACATGCATGAACACGTGCATCTCATAGTGATACTAGAAAAGCCCCTACCACCTCGTTATCTTTTTTCATCAACCTATGTACATACTACACACACATGTTTGTGGAACTGAATATTTAATAATATCAACTGTCACAGCTTGAAGACTGTACCAGGTGTGGGAGAAACTGTTTTAATATATATAAGGCTGTCTGTCATAGCTGCCATTAGCTCAAGTTAGCAAAGATAATCTCTGTCACAAGGTCTAGATTGCATATTGTAATTGATGAACAGTTGATTTTTTTTTTTTAATTTTGGTATGAACAATGTGTTTCCATCTCAAAAAAAGGAAATGCTCAACTCATCAGAAGACTAACATAAACTATATATAAAGATAGACGATACTTCCACTTCCTCCTATTGTATAAAAATAGTAATATGCTAATTATCTCAGATACAGGCGCTGCTATTATGTGCGAGTGACATCATTTGGAGCCAGAGTTTGTGCAGTAGTAATAAACCTGACTGACTTGATCATAATCAATAATTAGGGACTGTTAGCTAACGATTACCTGTTAAAGTTACATCGCATCTTGACATTCCTACTCTACATAAAATTCCTGAAAAGACATCTTGGATCCTTCGCAGCCACCTCACTGTCAACACGGGTCAATCATGACATTTCACCCAATTTTTATAGCATCAAATAATGATGTAAATCAAACTTATAAAAAAAATGTAAAATGACAGAATTCTTCTTTAGGGGAAAACATGTATTTACATGTACTTTTTTTTTTGTCCCATGTCCCATCTTCTAACATTAAGGGGGCAGGATTTATAACCTGTTCTGCAGCCGGCGACCAGGGGGTGACTGAGATGGTTAAGAGTTGTCATGACGTTCATCTTTGTATATAGTCTATGAAAACTGCTGATAGTATTTTGCATATAGGCAAGTTTAAGTTTCTCTCTTCTGCAATACGCCACCTTTTTATGTGTCCCAATAAAAAACAAAAAACGAAACCCCAAAAAACTCATTTTCAGTTTCAGAATCATTTTCCTTCAAATGGGATATACATAACAATTTAAGAGTTTTTTTAATCATTTCTTTGCCCAACTTTCTCAGTTGACTGTAACAGCCTGTAGACTGATTTATATGTAAAGGACTCTGGACAGTTTTATGTAACACTACCTCATTAGCTCTATGATGCTATGTCATATTTAAATTACTATTTTCAATGATGGAGCGGCTACAGTATTACAGCTCAGATTGATCTAGTTCTAGATCTAGCTCTGATTCTAGTAGCTGAAGTCTGCTAAACTAAAGATCTGCACACACCACAACAGAGATGCACCACTGGACACAGGCAAAACATCTTATTTAAAATATTCTGTCTAGTTCAGTGAAAACTAGACAAACAGCAATTGATAAAGGTGGCTAGCAAGCTCTTAACTATTAATTATTGTTCTTTGTTGTTCTTAAACAGTAGTATTCTTAAGCAATATTGTATTGTTCCTATGACATTCATGTCGGTAAACTTTATTGAATTTAAGTGAACTGAGAATCTCTGCCTCCTCAGGTCCACCCTGCCCCCTGCTGCCTCTGCCTGGCAATAGCAGGTACAAACTCACCTCAGTGGATGTTCCTGACATGGTATCCTACCCTCTGCCCCAGTCATCCTCCTCATATTCTGGCCATGCCCCCAGCTCGGTTGCCATGGTTAGTGGCCTCCATCCATCCAAGATGAATTGCACTCGCATCTTCAACCTCTTCTGCCTCTACGGCAACATTGAGAAGGTAGGTGTGTGTATTCTTTAAGGCTTTGCTTCTTCTGTTTATTATATAAACAAATGAAACTGTCAAAAATGTGGTTTCACACCAGTCACTGCTGTTCCAGTGATGGAATTCCACTTAAATAACGGATGAATAACATCCACTATAGACAAATGTAACTTTCTGGGACTTCCTTGGTCCACTATAGTTAGCCACGCTGAACCGCACAATAGAACATGGTCATTTCATAACACCTCAGTGCAGCTCCGATTACAGTCACACCTTAATTGTTTAAGCACCTTGTAGAATGTGGAAATGACCACATACAAAACTCACATTAGCTTCAAATCAATTTTGGAACATACACTGGAATGTACTCTAAAGGTGGATCACTGGAAGTGCAAGAAAGGCTGATATGATGATATCTTTTCTTCCAGTATTTGTTAAAAGCCAAGCAGCTGCGTTTTGAGATACATTTTCGACATAAAGATGATGAAGGAATGATCACGACATGAAAACTTATTTCAGGGTTCATTTAAGCACCTGACTATTATTAAGGAATCATTGCGTTTCAAATGTGTTTTATTAGCCTGTGAAAAGGTGAGTACAGTTAAGATAGCTGTTAAGTGTGAGTGTCTATCTGGTTGTAGGTTAAGTTCATGAAGAGCGTTCCTGGTACAGCATTGGTTGAGATGGGAGATGAGTATGCTGTGGACAGAGCCATCACACACCTCAACAGCATCAAGGTCTTTGGCAAGAGACTCAACGTCTGGTGAGAATTAAACTGTTATTTAAATAAAAAAGTTGTACTGTTTTAAGCAAGACCGTGCAAAAGTTCACAGTAATAAGTAACAGCTGAAGTGGAAATAAACTGTTCTTATGGAGGCGTGCAGGTCCTGAAGGGATGGTAGATTTTTGTCTTCTCAGCACAGTGAATGATTCATTACAGTCTGTCTGCAAGCAAAAAAGCAAAGCAAAGAAGCAAAAAAACCTCCACAGGATCAGTTAGGGAGTAACACAGGGTGGTGGGAGCGTTGAGCTCTAAGTCATTCTGTCCACACCACGTTAGGAGATGGTTTATCCCTCACCTGTAGTCCGACTCTTCCCTGCCAGAGATGATCCGATGAGGGTGATGTCGTCTGCGAGCTTCAGCAGCTTGACAGACTGATGACTAGGGGTGCAGATGTTTAAAGGACCCAGCTTTGGGGGGAAGTGGTGCTGATGGTCTGAGAGTCAGAGACATGTCCTCAGTTTCACATGTTGTGTTCTATCAGACTGGAAGTCTTTGATTCACCTGCATGTAGAGTCCGGCACTCAAAGTCCACAAACAGGGCTCTAAGTCAATGTCATTTCTCATTCAATATTATCATGGACGTCTGGAACATCTGGAAGGTTGGCATCTTATCTTTATCTCCAAATTTAGATCAATAGTTTTTAGAGATCATGATGTGGTTAGAGTGATCCAGTGCAGTGCTCGAATGTCCTCCTCTGTGTCAGGCATGTCATTGTCTGTATCTGTGGAGTTCATGGCTGAGATTTCCTTTGTTAAAGTCATTGAGGACAATAACTAAAGAGTCTGGTTTTATCATTATTATTATTGTTGTTGTTGTTATATATCCAAAATGACACATTTAAATCAGTGTTAGAAACACCTAACCTCCTCCTAGCTTGAGCAAGTTTGGCATTGTTTTTTAATAAATGAGACTATGTTGAAAACAAGTTCTCATTTTAATGTGAGTTCCATGTTTTTTGTAGATCCATAAATAGAATAAAACAATTCTCTCAAAATTGTTGTTGATCAATATGAGGTCAACCAACCTATTATTTTATTGACAAATCTTTTTAAGAACTATGAACTACAGTCTCTTAGTAAGATGTTGCATCTCCATGTGCCTCCAGATCAACTTCACTGCTTCTTGGCATTAAATCTCTAATCTAATCTCTAATTTTCATCAAAGTAAACACAGAGAAACAGAGGAGCTCCTAACTAGGGGGGGAAGGACAGTTGCAGAGGGTGTAACAACTCCCATCAGGATACAAATGTTTCATTCAAGTATAAAGGTGATCAGAACAACCTTCTATTGATTTGCATCAACCTTTTGCCCTAAGGGGACAAGTGGACCCAAACAATGCTAGCAAAATGCTTCTCATCTATATGGAATATGTATTTTTTATATATTCCCCCTAGTTTATTTAGGTTTTTCCTTTAATTTGTTACCATCTGTGTATCGACAGTAACACAAAAGACATTATGAATACTTTGTTCTCGTTAGTATGTATGAGTTTGTATAAACAGTCCTGAGAGGACGTTTTGAGCCTTCTTTATTACAGGAGGAAGCTGGTCATGTCTTCTGGATGACACTTCACAGCTAACAGTCTCAACATTAAATAATGCTGCCTCCGGGCACGCTGGTGCCTCCTCTGTGTCATCCCCTCTCTCTCTCTCTCTCCGACATTTCCTGTCTCTCTTCAGTTGTCCTGTCAATAAGAAAAAGCCCAAAATAATAAAGTTATAAAAAAAATGCTGCTTTGAACGATGGCATGACTCCATACAAACCATATATGTGACATGCTGGTGATGTATTCACAGTATTTTGTGCTCCTTTATGCAAAGCAGATTTGACATGCATGGATTTGATTGCTAACAAATCAGATTGGTAACACAGTTGTTGTGTTGTGTGTAGTGTGTCCAAGCAACATGCAGTGATCCCCAGTCAGGTGTTTGAGTTGGAGGATGGCAGCAGCAGCTATAAGGACTTTGCCATGACCAGGAACAACCGCTTCAGCAGCGCTGGACAGGCCTCCAAAAATATCATCCAGCCTCCATCTGCAGTGCTACACTACTACAATGTTCCTCCATGCATATCACAGGACCACTTACTGAGGGTATGGTACTTCTGTCTGATAAGTGTCCTGATTTCACTTCAACAGTTCTTAAAATGTTATGTTTTCCATTGCACTTTTTACTCTATGGAATAATTGCTGTTGATTGCTGGATTCCTGACAGCTCTCTTGAACAAAACTATAACTTTGTTAATATTGTATTCAGAAATCTCAGAGACTCAGGTCTCCAAAAATGACTTTTTATTCTACCATACGAAAATCTGAATTTAGTCAGTTTACATATGTAATGTTTGTATGTAATGGACACATTAAATCCAGACTCAAGACCTTTTTGTTGTAAGCTGACCGTTCTAATCAGTAAGCCATTGTGTAAGACAAATGTGCCAGAAATATATAATTTTCCTCACTTTTGAATATATATTGCATAGTTAATTACACAAGTATTAGAAAAGCAGATATTAGATTGAGATACTATTTGTGTCCATATATATAATCATACATTATTATTCATAATTATTTCAGTTATCATCCTGGAAAAACTCTCATCTTCAAGCCAAATGAGCATGGTTTTATTTAATATTGAAATCAGCTCTGGAAACGGTTCTAAAGTGATATTGTAATATCGCAATGCTAGGTGGAACAGTGTCTCAATTTCTTGCTTAGGACTGATGGAGGCTTATCCGTGTTGAAACCCACTTCCAGATCAGTCAATATGATGACTCAAGTATGACATCCAAGTCTTGCCTAATGTAGTTTTACTGATACATTAGCTGCTGTGTGTGTGTTTTGACAGCTGTGTACAGAACATGACGTGCCTGGCTTCGTCAAATTCAAGATGTTTGATGCCAAACGTAAGTGTAACTTCAGTATGTACAATGTTTTAGATTCTTGTGAAGAGTTTATAAAGTACATGTTCTTCTTTTTGTAGTCAATGTAAAAGTGTTCTTTTACTTCTTTGCGTGTACTGAATGAGAGAGTGTTATGTTATTCATGTTATTGAATAGTCCCTCCCACTACTCTCTCTGTGTCTACCCTTTGAATATCTCTTGTTTTTTTTCCTTATCTTCTCCTTTCTCTCTTTTATTCTCACCTTTTTTATCTTAGCCTCCTCTAAGACCATCTCTGGCCTGTTGGAGTTTGACAGTAAGACAGAGGCTGTGGAGGTTCTTACTGTTCTCAACCACTACCAGATCAGGATACCCAGTAAGGCTGTTTGAAAGAGACATTTATATACTTAATGTACACCTTATTGAGATCTCATACGGCATTATACACATGAGGTTTTATATAAATATGTTTGTGTGTGTGCGTGTGTGTGTGTGTGTCTGGTGGTTTCAGATGGATCCAACCCATACACCCTGAAACTGTGTTTCTCCACCTCGTCTCATCTGTAAAAAGTCACAGAACACAAGGAGATGCTGCTGAGCTAAGAAAGGAAAGGGGACTGAGACAGACACACAGACAAGTGAAGGGAAGATAAACACAAAGAAATATGAAAGAACAAGAGAATGAGAGGTGGCCTTATAAGGAAGCTGGAAAGAAAAGTGGTAAAGAAAGAGAAGACACTGTCACTGTCTCCAAACTGTACATCAGAGGCACACCCATCATCTCACCATCCAGTCACAACTCATCAAACACTAACAGACTACTAACTGTCTCTGAAATACTCTTAACAAAGTGTTTACATTGTTACATCATGTGGGACATCTGAAAGACATTGCACCAAGAGGTCTTCAATACATGGTACTCTTCGAATGTGGACCTAGCCTAGCAGACAGACAGACAGGGTCCCATCCTGAACTATACAAATCTGACTCTCCAAAATCAACATATGTGCACATGGCACATGGTGACTGATATCACATTTAATGTTTAAGAAAAGGTGTGTTGTTTTGATTTGTCATTGAACATATGCAGTAAACGTGTTCTCATTTAGGGTTCATCACTATGTGAACATTTTGGCCTGCTGCAGTGAGGCCCAACAACAGAGGTATCACTCTACTGACCAGTTGACCAGTGGTCCCCAGAAGAAGACAACTCTTCATAGTTTTGCTCACCCCCTAACCTGCTTCACTTTTCCCCTCAGGCAGCACAAACACTTTTGTCTAAGACATAGTATAAAGAAAACTAATGGCAGGATTTGTATAAAATTTCCCATGTTACCATGAGGATGCATTTTCATATTTTTTAAAAACCTGAGAATGCATCCTAGAAAAACCTGTAAAATCTTTTTGCCCCACTTTCACCCAATGTTCTGACCAAGACACAAGAAATATCTAACTGTAATGGGCAGGTTGTTATGGCATGTACTGAGCACATTCATTCCTCACAAAGTGTGATCTCTTTACATTCTGAACACTCCATGATCTTCCCTTTACAGCCAGTCCCAGGCCAAAATATCAAGTTTGCATGCAAGCTGTCTGATAATGTCATGAACATAGTGCCATGAAAGTTAGCCCTTTTTTTAAAGATTCTACTACATTTTGCTTTCACCATCCTCAGGACTAAAACCACACTTGTGAGGCTCAAAGTTATTATTGTGTTTTTTGTCCTGTCTTTCAAATTGTGGGGTGTAGTGACAGCCTCATGGGGGACACTAGCAGGGTTTTAGATGTTGAGATTTCCAGTTTAAAGGCCGAGGCACTACATTTCATTGGCAGTACAAAAGAAAGGGGATGTGAGGTCACAGTTAATGTGCTGAGAAGGTGGAGGTAACAACGACAATGAGCAGGGAGGGTAGTCCCTGCAGTAGCTACTGCTTCTACTGTAACTACTGATACCATGAACTTCTTTTTCAGCTTAAAATAATACTGTTTCAGGTAAAAGTAAAAGTCTAAAACAAGGGAAACTGTAGCAAACAATAGTGCAGTGACTTAACTGTGGCCTTGACATATTTAGAATTCACTTACAAAATGTTGCATTAATTAAAAAAAACTCATTCTAGTTTTCTGTCACTCAGTATTGTATATATAAAATGCTCCACCCCCCCCACCCCCCCCCCTCATTTTTCATGTGTTGCTGTAGGTTGAAGGTGTTTTTGTCACACGGTATCAGTATAATACTATAGGGACTGTTTCAATTGTATCTTGCCATTATGTCTATAGATTTATGAAGTATGTAAAAAAGTAATGGTTAAAAGATGTGTGCAGAATATCCATAACAAACCCACATCAGAATGAATACGCCAAACACAGTGGTGATGTATGGCACTTCCATTTAGAGTCATCCACTAATTGTGCCAGTTTACTGCTGTCAGATTAGCAAAACTACTAGACTCTCGATTCTGATGATGGGTCGCAAATGATCTGGTGGGCTAGAGTAGAATACCAACAGTGTAAAAAACAAAGTGTTCATGTAAACAGTGTGGGTAAGTGGCCCACATTACCCTGCTCTTTGTGTTGTACATGATTGAACAGATAAATGTTGCTGGGTTTTTGTTCTTAGCGCTTCCGTCAGCTGCTTCCTATCTGTTTTTCTGGAGGTCCTAGGTCCCATTTCATGGAAAATTTCATAGTTTTGCCCAGAGCCACTGAAAAAGAATACTGTCTTTTAAAGACCCTGATTTTTGGCCATCTTTCCTGTTAGGAAACATGGTAAAGGTTTACTCATCAGCTTACTTGCTGTGATTTGAAGTCTTCTGTGCACAGTATTACAGTTGAGTGCATGATGCAACAGGATAGTTTTATAAGTCAAGTCCAGTTTAACAGGAGTGCTGAATTACACACAGCCTTTTCAAATGAGTGCACATTATGGAACTACCAGTGTGTGAAAGTAGAACCAGGAAGTAGCTTTGTGGTTTGCTTTTAATGATTGGCTAATTGGCTGATGATTGGCTGATTTTAATGCTCACCTTCCTTCAAAATAGGCCAATCTGACCACTCAGTATGTATCAATTCCATCTTTGTTGTACCTTTAAATCAGTGTCACACCTGTGCCGAAAATGTTTATGCTAATTTCAGAGATATAAATATATACCTATTTGCACTGCGCATGGAAAACTACTGGAATTACATAATATTAAAGGACATTAAAGGATTTGCTTTGTCATAAATACTTAAACAACATATTTCTTGTAATATTTTATTTTTATAATCTAATGCTCACAAAGATTTATTTGTGGATTTTGCATACAACAACTGACTAAATAGGCTACCTAAAATATTGAAGATGCATATCTCCTTATGGAGGCACAGAGTGGATGATTGAACACACTGGGCTTCTTGGTGGCTGTTCTTTGGTGAAGCACAGTTACAAAAAACAAATAGGACATGCAGAGTGTCTAAGTGTTTTCTTTTAGTATGCCGGGATCCATCACACTTCTGAAAAAATTCTTTTTGTACATAATATGTAAATAAGGAAAAGGTGTGAAAAGTTTTGACAGATGAATCTCATATAGTCTACTGTTAAATTATTGCTTATTTAGATGTTGTTTGTATGTCTCTTACAGTACTTGACTCTTACTGTATTTCTAAGGAGGTTTTATTTATTCTTTTTTTAGTTTTTAAGCCTTTAGGGGGCTTTGATAAATGAGGGCTGTTATTCTGAAGCTGATGCGAATTTCTAATCACAGGACCGACACCGTGAGACAGATCAACAGGTATCTCATGATTTACAGGCTGTAAAGATTTATTGTTGTTAATAGTCAGTAATCACTATCAAAACTCTTAGAAAAACACATAGAACTATATTAATCCATTCATTTAAGAATTTCTGTGGTTGTAACTTATATGTACATGTTCAAATTAAATAAATTCAGGTTTGGGGCTGTAAAGTCAGCTACACAGCTGTTGTCATTTAAAAAAGATGTTCTTGTTTATCTTTTGAACCACACATTTTGACAGTCCCTAACAGAAAAAAATACTGTACTATCAGAATGGTACTTCTGGTAAAAAAAAAATTCAAGAAATTATTGTAAATTGTTTAACTCAATTATGTATTAGTTAGCTCAGTTGTAAGTAGATAAGTAAAAAATAATTTGTTAATTAACTAATAATAAAATTCATTAATATTTTTATTCTGTTGTTTTGAATTTGTGAATTCATGTAATAATGAAATAGAATAAGGAAATATAAATATCAATGAGCAAATGTAATCTTATGTAGTCCTATTAATCTTAGTATTCTAATAATGTAACTTTCTGCATAACCATACTTTAATTTAGAAGTGACTTGCATGAGGTATTCCATTATGATTAGAAGAACTGACTTATTCCACACCTTACTGACCTGAAACATGTTGTGCTTTTCTGTTTCTGTTCTAAAACCACTGGTCTACACATAAATGTGTCTGAATGTGAGGCAGAAGGGCCCATATGTCTCAGCCTTTCCTCTGCAAACACAGCTTGGCTCTGGGACAATCGGACTCAAACAACACGGAAAGGTATGTTTCTGCGCCGGCGCGTTCTCTCCCGCTCAGCTCACATGACAGCCTCTCGTTCTCTGATTGGTGATTTTGAAATACATTGCTTGAGCTCATTGGTCTGTTTTGAACCGCTGCAGCACTGCGTTGAATTCAAAAGAGTGTCAGCATTCCAGCGGCAGTGTGTGTACAGAGTACTTTCTATACGAGAGGCACAGTCAGGTAACTTTTTTCCAGTTGTACACAGATTGAAATATATGAATGAAATGGTTTGCTAGAGTAGTTGAAAATGTTGACTATTCAGTCTGGACTGAGAGTTGATAAGATGCTTCTAGAAAACAAATAGAAGGTAAATTAGCCATGGCGATTTAGCATTAGCTAAGCTAATGTTGATCACCTTCACTTGCTTACAAAACGGCAGTTTTAACGGTGGACTATCTATTAACGTTTCTGTCGCTGAGTAAACGAGGGCACCAGTTAACAGTTCATATGGTCAAATCCAGTGTAAAAAATCTGTGAGCCATCTGAAATGCAGCATTATACGGAAGCCTTAACGTTAATTTCCTTTGGCGTTACAGTTGCCAAGTTTGTATCTAAGAGGAAAAGCCAATGATGCTCATTAACTGAGTTACACAATGTTCCTAATTTAAGCTGCTGATTATGTTTATGCAAGTTACGTCTGACCTTCACAGCCTTTTAACTTTTTAGGCCACATTTTACATTGTAAGCACATTAAAAGCGAACTTGAACTAAATGTCAGTAGCTAATGAAAAGCTACTTAACTAGCTGAAGCTACTGGAAACTAGTTGTTGAAATAGCGCTCTTGACATGACAGCTTCTTTTTGTTTTCAGGCAGTAATGGAAGACTACTTGAAAATAGAGAAGATTGGAGAAGGTTGGTTTTGCTATTTCACTGTCTTCATCAAAATGATTCAAACTCGTTGATACAGGTTTTGACTGGCTGACAAATTGTTGTCAGCAACCATCCATTATACTACTTAAAGTCTCGACAGTGAAGTTTATTCAGTGCCAATCTGTGTCGGCATAATGATGGTCAGAATGAGCAGCATTAATTTGATATCTTGTCATTCTTACAGGTACCTATGGGGTGGTGTATAAGGGCAGGCATAAGGCCACAGGGCAGGTTGTGGCTATGAAGAAGATCCGTCTGGAGAGTGAGGAGGAGGGTGTTCCCAGCACTGCTGTCAGAGAGGTATCTCTGCTTCAAGAGCTGAAGCATCCCAACGTTGTACGGTATGCCCCCTTTGTGTGTGGAGTAAAGGGTGTGTTACACAGTCAGGTGTCTGTTGATTTAAAGGGTTTTAAAAGGACAGTAAGATTTTCCAGGCGATGGAATGCTAATTTTATTTGCAGATGGTTGCATATCAGCCCAGTGAAATAGGCCCCAAATAACATCAACGCATTGAAAAGTAGCCAAAGGTATGTCATTGTGGGGTCGACAGGTGATTGTACAAATAAGAAGACCTCAACATGCAGCACTATTTATTGTCATATGGTATCATAACCCTATGTAGAGTGCTATCTTGCTATCTATAATGATTTTTGCACTGTGTCAGCAAGGTGTAGACCACATACTACAAGTAGATTTTATCTGCCCTATTGGCCAACAATGAAAATGGCTAGCGTCTCATCATTGAGGTAATCTTCTTGTCCTCAGTTGATAGTCTGAAGATAAACAATAGAATAATGCTGTGTTCATGGCAATGTCTTACAGTATAAATATTCACTTAATACTTCTTTGTATGTACCACAGACTCCTGGATGTCCTGATGCAAGAGTCTCGTCTCTACCTCATCTTTGAGTTCCTGTCCATGGACCTGAAGAAGTACCTGGACTCCATCCCCTCTGGCCAGTACATGGACCCTATGCTGGTGAAGGTAATTGTGTTTGTGATACATAAACTCTCTGAGCACAGTTGGATGTTTTGAGGTCCTACACAAGAAGCTTTACATTATTAAAAAAGTGAACAGGAGCAGGCTGGAGGGGTTTGACACAATTTTTGGCAGAAAAAACTAAGATGCCCAACTTTAATCTTTACTCATCTAAATATGTTGCTTTTTAAGGCATTCTTGTTCTGTAATGATTCCTGCTCCTATATTTAATTTCTGTACTGCAGTTAAACCTTTGCTGCAATAAAATGTCATTGGCATTGTAATGTCTGCCTCAGCAAACGCCAAAGTAGACAGTTAACCAAAACTCAGTTTCATATATATATATATATATATATATATATATATATATATATATATATATATATATATATATATATATATATAAACCATATAAAATGCCTTTGCAATACTGTTGGACAGGCATTTGAGTTCTGTTGCAGCAAAGGTTGGTGACATGATGGTTGTGCTTGCCAGCTGTCATAGTAACACACAGACACACACATTTTCTGGTGGACAGCAGTCACAAATATGGCCCTTTCCCACTAGTACCTACTTACGGCTTGACTCGCCTCGGTTTGTATGCGTTTCCATTACGTTTTAGTACCTGGTACCAGGTACTTTCGTAGTATCTACTCATTTGGCCGGGGTTCCAAGCGAAAGCTGAGTCGATTGGAAGCCGTAAAAATGTGACGTCAGCAGACGGCAGGCCACTGATTGACCAGGGCTGATTGACCAGGCGTCACTAGATGCGTCGGAAGAGTGACTCATTCATAAGAGTCAACCGCACTGCCATTTTTAAAACGCATAATAACAACAACGAACATGATCAGAGATGGCGGCACAGAAATCAACCCGTGTTTCATGTTTGTGTCGCATAACAAATGACGTCGCTGGAGTTTCGACCGCCAACCGCGTTGCCATTTACACGGACGACCCCACCCACCCTGAGGTGGTACTCTATTGTAGTGGAAAACGCAACCGAAACTGAGTCGAGTCGAGGCGAGTCGAGCCGAGTAGGTACTAGTGGAAAAGGGCCAATAGTGACTTGCCAAGCATTAGATACGTTTATTACAGAAATAAATGAATATGTGATGACTTGTTGGTGATATCACCAATTTTGGTAATATAGCTGGGTATCGCTGACACTGACTTTTCATAAATGTCATATGATTTGAAGAAAATCTGAAACTATTAATGAATAATATAATTAGTGAATAATATAAATACTTTTCAATTTAAAAAAAAAACTGACAATCTTTTTGAGTCGCTTATAGTGAAAGGGGGTTGTTTTGAAGAAGGAAGGAAAGGTCTAGAAAAGTTTGAATCACTGCCAAACAGATGAATGTGCCATTTGTTTGTTTCCCAACTAAGCATGTGTCCATCTCCATGTTCATCCACACCCTCCACCATCCTTTAGAGCTATCTTTACCAGATCTTGGAGGGCATTTACTTCTGTCACTGTCGTCGAGTCCTTCACCGAGACCTGAAA